>MQRK01135427.1:0-13794 GCA_001938485.1 Girardia tigrina | reverse complement strand
ACCTAATATAAATATATGTTTGAAAAATAATTTTGTTGAAGCCTTTTTAAGAATTTGATTATTGCACATTTTGAAACCACAAATCAAAGTTTATATTTTCGAAGAGAACGCTTGTGTTATAAAATGTACACAAATAAACAGATATATCACAACATTAAGGCTATATTATACAAATTATATATACACAGATGGTTTAAGAAAGGAATAAATGAAGAAAACATTAAAGAGCACAAAATAATTGTCAAAATATCAAAATATTCTGAAGGCTTTCAAGCATTTAAAAACAGTATTTGCAAGAATAAAATCGTTTCAATGACATCCAAAGTTCAACGATTTCTCTCGAATAAATCAAAAACGATTTGCGGATTGCAAGCTAATCTGGTTTTTTAAATTTAATTGTCACGGTTGTAAAAACTGATACATTTAATAAAATCTAAAATAAAATAAATAAATAAAGTTTCCTTTTTAAACAAAGAATATAATTGTTAATGATGGAAAAGAATTTCCGAAACATGTATAATAATCATTTTCTTAAAAAAAACCTAACAAAATTATGTTTAAAAAATATAAAATTCGCGTACACTAGACTCAAATACATATATTTTTTACAATATATAATAAAGATATATTAATATAGTTAAACGAAAAAAAGATTTGTTTGTTGAATAATTTAACAACTAGTTTATTGTGTATCAAAATTCTAAGCAATCGTCTCCGACGAACTTTCCTTTCAGATTTTTGCCTCATAAATGGTCGTCTATTATTGCGACGGATTATTAATAAGTACATCATCTTCATACGGAAATATTTTGCCACTGAAATGAGTTCCTTTAACTTTTAAAAACGCTAAGAGTACAATAAATCATATGTCATAAAAAGTGTTCAAAAATGCTTAATATTATTGTTATATTTATTTCTTGTTAAATAATTATCTTCCCTTAATCATGAGACCTTTATTTGAACAAATTACTATGTTTTATTTTTCTAAAAATTATAAGTTACAATATTTTATCATGGATGTTGAGCATGTTTATTATATACCCTACGAGAGAACTTGAACCTTGGCTAGAAAACGAAAATCGAATTCGAAAAAAAACATATATTGACAATGACAAAAACAAGATTTTTAAATGCTCTTCAACATAGAATATTTAAAAAAACTTTAGTTTTTGTAGTAACAGAAATTGAAATTTATTTATTTGTTTTCCTTGAGTTAGTCCAATTGATTAATTAAGACAAACTTGCGAATCGTACTGAAGATTGTAATGAGATTATAAATTATATTGATTTATCACATAATATTGATTTTCATATAAATAATTATTTTACGACATTTCTGAATTATCGAACACTACAGCGGAATGCTCTTCATACAGTAGAAAAAAGTACATACAGTTCAAAGAAAGAGGTTAGTTTTTAAGGTAAATATGATTATCGCGGATCAAAGAAGATCCCCTCGAAGTTACTGAATGTAAACGCTTTAACATTTACTTTAGGGAACAAGGAAAAACGACATTTTAATACTTTTACCGTAGCAAAGAGTTTTTAATTTTATTTTTTATATTAATTAATTTAATTGGATTCTTCCAAATATTCATGTTGACACGACACATTGCAATCTTATCTCTTCCCAATCTTGACTCGTTAGGTCCAGTGTCGATTTACATTCCTGATTGCGAAATTTTACCCGGTAGGAAAAAAGTTGCACGAAATATAAAATTTTTCAAATGTCTTTTCAAACTTTCTTGAAAATAATTATATTTTAATGAAATTATCTAAATTGATTTTATTATATAACACTATTCTAAAAGCAATCCTCTTTTTAATTTCTAATATCCTTCAGAAATTATTCTTCTTAAAATGGAAGTTTTCTGTTTGTCATCTAAACGTCCTGTGTATTTAAGTTTTGTATAGAAAAAGAAGGGTCATAAATTTTCGAATAATTTTGAGGAGAAATTACATTTGTATAACGGGGCAAAATTGTTTATTAATCTGTCAAATTAAATTATTTTTAAAGCATTAACTTCTGTCCATAAATATTATTCTCGTTCAATTTATTAATTATTAAATTATTAAAAAAAATATAAATAAATTTGTATTAATTTAAACAAAATCAATAATTATTTATTTTTGTATAACTTAATGTTATAAAGTACGAAAAAATATTTTACTAAAAAATATAAATAAACAAAATATTTTTTTAAAAATTATGAAAAAAAATATAAATAAATAATGATCCTAATAATTATTATAAATATTAAATTAAAAAAAATTATTTTTTGTAAATAAAATTAAAACATTTTTTTTTTGAAAAAAAAATTTAAATTGTTCAATTAAAACAGAGTATTTGAGCAATAATAAAAATTATAAAAAAAAATGATACTATGATTAATGTAACAGATATAAATCAAATTTGAGATTTATAACCTTACTGATAGCCCGCAAAAATCTAAAAGTAGGTTTAGAATGAAGTTTGTAAATAATTTTTACTTTCTCCCTATTAATCCCGGAGAGGCTGTCCTGTCAAAATGTGCTATCATCTCGAAAGGGAGCTCATGAGACTGTACGTCGGTTGCAGGAAACGACAATGAACACTGCTCGCTGTGTCATGTGCTGTCATACAGCAGATTTATTTTTACACACGTATTCAAACAAATTTATTTAAATAATACTATCATCAGACTTGTGTTTGTTTTAAAATTTCAACAAACTTAATTTACAGAATTAATTTTAATTTAGTTAAAAGAAAAAAAATTAGTTCTTTTTTTTCTACTAAAACCATTCTGAGAAAAAAATTAACAATTTTTGCGCGGTCTACCGGGTAAACGGTTAGCGTTTATTATTAATTATTAATTTGGGTTTGATTTTATTTATTTTTAATTATTATTATTCTATGGTATTATTTTTTTTTAATTATGACGGTTTTTTTAATACGAACTTTATGACTAAGAAATTTAAGAAATATTTTTTATAATTATTATTATTATTTCGTTTTAATAACTAATGATAAAATATTCAAAAAGGTTAATTAAAGGTCCTTTTATTTTGAACAATACTTAAAATTCATTGTTCCTTCTGATAAAATCTTCTTTTATTAAGAGCAATATTTAAACTATTTTATGTTTTTAAAGTATATTAAAAATTGGTTATGTCACTGGCATCGAGTTATTTTTCAAACTTTAATGACTTCCATTACGACAGATTTAAAATTATAAATGTTTTTTATTTAGTTGTTAAGTATGAAATTTGTAAGCATGATTACAATAAATGCAAATAATAATAATTGGACAATGACTAAAAATTTTTTATAATCAGTATTTTAAAAAATGGAAAAGGCAGAAATTCTTACTATTTTGAAGTACGAGTTCCTACTTGGGACATCAATAATATATTCAAATAAAATGCTACTACGCAGCAGACAGTCTCAAATTGGTTCAGCAAATTTGTAAAAGGTAATTTAACTCCAACAATAAGTCACGAAGTCGACCAGAACCGTAGAAACAAGAGCATTTGAATGCTTGCTTGATGATGCTTTTTCGTTAAAAATGTGATCACTTTTTTAACCAAATCATCTCTTGTGATGAAAACCGGATCTAATGTGATAATCACAAACATTGAAGAAGCCTGGTGTACAGGAATTAAGCACTAAAACACAATTCAAAGCACAACATTTATCTAAAAAAGCTGATTGTGAGTGTTTGGTGGTCTAACGCAGGTGAAATCCATTATGACTTCATGAGAACTGGTTCGTTGATCAAAGCTACTACTGCAACCAATTGAAAAATATGATGTGAAAACTCAAAGAAAAACAGCCGAATTCGGTAAACAAGTTGACTCATCTTGCTCCTAGATAATGCAAAACCACATATTGCACGTAAGACTGTCTAAAAAATACAGGAACTAGAGTGGTAATTTCTGTATCATTTTCCATACTCACCAGATCTAGGCCCAACTGACTACCATTTCTTCCTCTATTTAAACAACTTTTTGATATGACACAAATTTATTTCATAAGATTCCATAAAAAAGTCTTTCCAGGAATTCATAGATTCTCGTCCAACAATTTTTTTTCAAATAGCTTCAACAAGCTGCCGCTAAAATGACAATCGTTTGTCGATAATATTTGTGTATACTTTGATGAATGGCATAAATATTTGTATTGGTAAATTATTATTGACTTAAGTTCCACAAATTTCATACTTGACGATTTGATATTAACGGTGTCAAATTGTTTCAACTTAAATTCTGATCCCCAAACCATAACCAATATTAGTTTTAAAAGCAGAATGGATTCAACGATGGAAATTTAGTATTCTAGAGAGTCTTCTATTGAGAGAAGATTTTAAAATAAAAAATCTTTCATTTTCAGAAGAATCTTTACTCTTTTATTATTGAAAATATGTTTGTGTATGTTTTCCCTTACATTTTAATCATATTTTTCGTTTTTCAAAGAGTGCATATGCTCATAGAATCTTTCTTAAATACTTGATTTGTAATATTTTATCAAAACAAACTTATTACGTATAGATATTTATAAGATTTAATCAATTTATGAGTAAATTAATATTAAATAAAAATAAATATAAATTTTTTTGAAAGTTTATTTTTATGGATTATTTCTATGAGAAAATTAAGGGATATGAGGACCAAATAATTTATAATTATACTTTGTCTATATAATAATAACTGTAAATCCTTAATAGAGATAAAAATGAAGTCGAAATTGACGTTGATACTCTGTGAGGTCGTGGGACTATTTTATATATTTATAAATTTATAAAACTTTCTTTACAAGGTTGATTAATAAAAAATATCGATTTTATTATGAATATATAAATATTTTAAAAACTGTAATAAGTTTTTTATTACTTTTTGTATTAAATTTTAACCATTTTTTATGATTTCTGAAGTCAATTATAACTTATCTGTCACAATCTTCATTCAAACACTTAATATTTTTTACCTTTGATTTAAACAAAATAATGTTAATTATTTATATTTAAAGATTTTGACAAAAAAAGTTAAAACATTTGTTCAAAATTGTTACGACGTTTTCTGTCTTTCTTTTGTAAATATCTAAAGAGTATTTGTTACGCCATTCTTTGAAATAATTATATAATAATAGCATAATAATTTTAAAAAGACGAAAGTGTATCAAAATATGTCACATAAAAATCTTGAGTAGTTTTCTAGTAAAATTAAAACAACTGTGGTTTCAATTAAAACAAAAAACCTTAAATGACGATCTCACGCAATGGCGCCATCAATCAACGCTTCTTCCTCAGTTACCATTCTATGTTTTGTAATTAATTGTTTGTTTTAATAATCTAATCTTTAATTTAATTTTTTCAAATTAAAGTTAATCAATATTGTAAAATTATGAATTTTTCAAATTCAATTTTGAAAATAAATTAAAATTCCGGGACATATATTAATTTGTTAAAGTTCGTCTCAGAATAGAGATACTGTTCTTTTTTATCTTAAAGAAATATCATTTTTTCAAAATTTTAAATAATAAAATAATATAAAATAAAATTAAGTTAAAATTATTTTTGTATTTTCATTGGGTCCGTTTCATATAACAACTTTCCAATAAATGAAGAAAATGGTAACATTTATTTATTTTTTATCATAATAAAAGAAAATAAATGTAATTTGTATTTATTTTAATAATTATAGGAAATTTTAGAACATTTTGGTTGATAAAATATAATTTCTAAAATATTTTCATATTCCAGAAAGACTTTGATTCGAAAAAGTATCTAATTATAAAACTCTTTCATTTTATATTTCATATTTATAATAATAATAAAAATGTTTTTGAAGTTTAATTAAATTTATTTTTAAGCTCTAAAACATTTGATGAAAATAAAAATAATCATAACAATAATAATCAGAATAAAAAAATAATTATTTTTCTTTGATATTCTTTTTTTTCTTTTGTTTATCAAATAAACAATTAAACTTTTTATTTAATGTAAAAATTAACAAAATCACAATAAAAAAGTAATAAAATAAAATTTAATTCATTCATTAAATTCAAAAGAGTATTTTGATTTATTATTGACAAATTTTTACTAATATTTATAATTCAAAAATTTAACACTTTTTTTATGATTTAATAAAATTAATGTTTAAAATTGTTAAAATGTGAAAAAAAAATCATCGATTAAAGATTAAAAATTTTTATAAACAAATAAAATTGTTGAAATTTTTCTCTTTAAATTTCCCGTTCCCGAAAACAGAAAGACAAAACTCAGATTATCAGAAGTCTTCCGGTTTAGAAATTTTATTTTTTTACTGTATTCTTTTATGTTTCTTTAAAATGAATTTAATATGGGATTATATAATAATAATAATAGATTTTTTATATTTATCTAAATAAGGTTATTTGTTAAGAATTACGTTTTATTTTGTTTTGATAATTTGTTCTATAAAAAGACACATTATATCTTACAACTTACAACTTATTAACATTATTTTAATAATTTCCTCAAATAATTTAATAAAATGTAAAGTGAAATCTCAACTTAAAATCTCTTTTTATTCTAAAATAGATATTTTAAAAGTCAAGCTCATTCTTTAGATTCACCTTTTATGAACATTAGAAGTTTGCATCAATAAAATGTTTTGAATGTTTTTCTATCAAATTCTTTAAAAAAATTTTTATTACTTGATGCACCTATCAAATACCCAGAAGGAAGTAGAAAAGAACTACATACATGAATATATTGTTGTATCTCAGTGGAGGGTTTTTCGGTTTTTATTATCGGCAATTCTTTTTTCTGAATTTTTCTGATCCGTGGGTGATTGATTCATCCACAAGTGCCACAAATGATCAAGATTTAATAAATAAAACGACACAAGGTTTCTGTCATAAAGGGGTTTTAAAGTTAAATAAGCAACAGAATCGTGAGAAAACATTTGATTTAGAGATGTCGATATTGATTTTATTATCATCTTTAGCAGGTGGTGGAAGTATTTCGTTTGAGCTCAAAAGAATCAAATTAAGGATATTTCTCAATATCACACAAACTAAAAAGCTTCTCGGTATAGATCAATATTACGATGCACATAAGGAATGTTAGCGAGAAGAGACTTTTCAAAATCATCAGCTTTTATATCATCATTTTCCAGTTTTTGTCATAGGATATATAGAAATATGGATTAAATTGACCCACAGAAATCCATAGATTTATTTTCAAATTTGAATATCCGAAAATATTTTCATTTTCTCCATTTTTGCGAATTAATTCGAAATAGATATGCTTATTGACATAATAAGTTAATTTATCATAAAACGCATCTTTTGGCATTTCTTTAACAACCATTTTCAAATGATAATAATTCAAATCAAACATATTATCAACAAATTCAAATTCGCCAAAATTTTATTTAATTACATTGCTCCATTTAAACAAATTTTCATTACAACATTGATTAGTTTTTTGCAATTTTTTTTTAAACTTTTTGTGTATTTGTGAAAACTTTTTTCATTCAAATTTTCTGTAACACACACAATTTTAACCAATTAAAATACATTTATACACACAACACACATATCAGTTTTTCTCTCCAAACACCACGACACACACATACATTAACAATCAATTTCTTTTATTTATTACATCATAATTTGGTGGTTAATATTCACCACATCAATTCAAAAAAAATATTTAAAACGCCGAAACAATTATCGATTTAAAAACAAGAAAAGGTATTCAATGAATTCATAATCGATCTCTGTTTACTCTATAATTCAAACACACCATCACAAAACCATATGGTTTATCAATTTCTAAATAAATATATATATTTTTTTTATTTCATTTACTTATTTAAATTACTTATTTATTTACTTGTTAATTTCTTTATTTTAATTTAATGATTTTATTTAATTAATATTTTAATTTAATTGCTTTATTTTACATTTACTTTTAATTTAATACTGTATTTAATTTTTTAACTTCTTTTACTTATTTAATTTAATTTTATTTATCTAATATCTTAATTTAAATTGGGCTCAAGTAAGGGTCAATGGCAATCACAACGCGAACATATATTTTTATTTTTCAAAATAGGACCCACCAGTTTGTACAAACTTTTTTTCAGGGTCTTACCAGCTCAAAGAATGCATTTTCGTAGAAAATGAAGGTTTGTTTCTCGAAGAAGTCTTGCACAACCTGTTTTAATTCTGCTTTTGAGGGAAAATGTCTACCACTTAGATGTTTCTTGAGATAAAAAACAAATAAAATCACTTGGAGCTATGTCTTATGAATAGCTAGACTGTGGGAGGCTGTTGAAATCTACCTTCTCGATTTTGCTTGTAGAAAATGAACCAGTGTGTATTTGGCTATTATCCTAGAGAAAATAGAGATTGCATTTAATGAATCAACATAGTTATATTAGTTAATTACCACATCCTTGTCCGTAAAATCTATTGAAACCAAAAATTGTTATCATGAGAGATTTTTATTGACAAGATGATGCTCGTCGCTTTTTTGTTCTCGTCCTTTTTAGGAATATTTATTTCTTAGACTTTTGTTTAGTTTCCGGTTGAAGGTAAAAGAATAGGGTTTCGTCAACTATCACGATATTTAGCAGAAAAATATTTCCAACTTGCTCCTATGTAATGGCACGAACTAAGTCTACTTCCACATATTCCACTTATTAAGAAGCGTGAACCGAACTGTGAAGAACATTCTCTCAGACCCATATCCCTCATTAAGGAATCTAAACTTTCTTTGCTTACATTTAGACCGTCAATATAGCATTTTTGTTGAGATGCGCCTGTTAAATTTGACAATATTTTCTAATTTTGTTTAATGTTTTTACCAGTTTCCAAAGGTTTTTCGGTACTTTTATCAGAAATTGTGCAATTCAGTCATAAATAGTAGTTTTAGATGGGCTTTCAATATGGTATATATTCCTGAATTCCTCAATAATTTATTTCGACGAAGACTTCTTCAAAACAAGAAACTGTATTACATTTACAAAATTCCTCGGAAAAATACATAATTATGACGAAAAATTTAATGTGCACAAAAATTATATCAGATAAAGATGCTGTGGTAAAACAAATTGTACTTGAGTTACCTATAATACTCAAGAAATATATCCCGAAATATATCACAATTAAATTAATATAATGAGATCTTCATTTCGGGAATTAAATGATCGCACTACGCAAATTGAATTTAAAATTTAACGTCTAGCTTAGGCGTTATTCGATCTTTTGAATGTTATATTGTAAAAGATGAAGAAATATTTTTTAGTCCTTTTCTTCTACATGTATTACCTTGAATTTCGAAATCATTCAAGCTGATATCAAATTCTTCATAAAAGGAAAGTAATTCTTGTAAAGCATCGAATAGAAATACTTTTTTTCTTGGAAATTATGAAGCTAACAAGTTTTTATATGTAGATTCATTATATTTTATATTTCATTGATTTTATGGTATTGAAGACATAATACTTTTTCTGTACTTTTATCATCAGAAATTGTGCAATTCAGTCAAAAATAGTAGTTTTAGATTGGCTTTCAACATGGTATATATTGACAATATATAGGTAGGCTGTGGGAGACTGTGGAAGCCCTCCTTCTCGATTTTGCTTGTAGAGAATGAATTTATATGTATTTGGGTAATATCCTGGAGAAAATAGAGATTGTATTTGAGGAATCAAAATAGTAACATGAGTTAATTTTCACATCCTTATCCGCAAAATCTACTGAAACCACGACAAAACCACCAAATCTTTAGCATGAGAGATTTTCGTTGACAACTGCCCTTCAAGATCAGAAATATACAAATGGATCTCATGACTTTTACAAATGATGATATAGTACAAGAGATTTCTGAGTACAACATTTCGAACTCTGAGTCATTTATTTTACAGCATAGGCGTAATAAAATTTCAAAGATGTCAGAAAAGTTATGTATTTAACACATGTCTTGAGTATCTTTTTATTACCAGTACAGTCTATGCAGCAGTGTTAAAAGAATACATGAAAAAAAGATCAAATGAAAGGAATTGACCTATTCGGTTGCTTGTTTATCATACTCCGATACATTCCTTCTTATGTTTTTCTTTAAGGAGGACTGTGACTTCAAATCTCTTGGTCATCCACCTTACAGTCCTATCGTACACGTTCAGACTTTTATTGATTTAAAAACTCAAAAAAGGACATATGTAGAATTCAGCTTAATGTTATTAATGAAATCCAAAATTTGTTGATTACTGGTTCGTAATAAAATCGATTGACAAGCTCGCACTATGCTGGAGAAAATTAATTGTGGTTAATACATAGAAACGTGGTGGGCATGTATTCTTAGTTACTATTTATTGATTGACGAATCAATTCATAATTAAGTAAAAAAATAATATTTAAATATACATAAACTAATTATAAATAAATAATTGCATTTTTTATATATTTTTTAAAGGTATCAAAAAAATTAAAATATAAATCGTTTATGGATAAACTTCAATAAGTTTGAAAATTTTTAATACAAACAAAATTTTTCCATTTAAAAATATACTTAAAAACAATATATTTCAACGAAACAACCGTCATCTTCAGGTCACTGATGATTACTTTAATTCACCTGTATATAAATGCATTAAATGCCTTCTTGTACCCTATTCTGAAGCATTTAAAAACTTTAAAAATGAATTGTTAAAAGTAACTAAACATGAATTAAATTTTAAAATTGTATCACGATCTCATAAAATCTATTACACCTTTTACATTTTGTTCTGATATTGTTTATGAATATAAATGTAATTGGTGCGATGCCACATAAATGGTAAAGACTGTCTCGTCATCTCTGTAAATGAATTCAAGAACATAGTCGAAAAGAGAGTAAGAGTAAAATTTCAGAACGTAAAAAATGTAAATATGATATTAATAAAGATAATTTCAAGATTCTGTGTAAGAACCCTGATAGTTATTCAGTAAGTTGGATGTGAAACTTTTTTAATTAATTCAGGTTACCCTAAAATCAATGTTCAATCTGCAGTCTCATTCAGCCTATTGAGAATTTTTGATTAGCGTAATTTAATGCAATCGATACTAGAATCTTTATTTTGCATTCATATATAAGTAAACTGAATAATTAATCAGTGACCTGAACATGACCGTTGATTCGTCGAAATCCATTGTCTTGAAAAAATATTTTTTCATGGATAAAATTTTCTTTTTATTACAAATCGTTTCTTTACATTTTTATTTACTATTTTTACTTTAAATTTTATAATATATATAAATATATATTTAAAATTATTTTAATAATAATTTTACTTTTATTATTATTAATATTATCATTATTTTTTTCTTTAGTCCTTGTAAGCAAAAATAAAAATTCATAAATGATGTCAAAATAATATTTACATTATAATAATATTACATCAATAGTAGCTACAGATGCATCGCATTTCCGGAATTACTAGCACAACAGTGTATGATATATGATATATCAATCGTTTCTACGCTGACAGAGATCGACCCATTTCCGACAAAACTGCATTTAACATCAACGACTTCTTGATAATCGATCATTTCAACAAGCGAGTCAACACCGGATTCAAAGACTTCCCTTGGGAGCCACGAATCTCCGATTTTTGTGGCATAAATTTAGGTGAGGAGGGTCGGCCAATGTGAATCTGGTGAACATTATCTGATCAGAATTTGATAAATGACTGATCAATTACTACATTTGTCGAGCGAGAGTTTTATTATCCAACAATGACTGAGCTAAGTGCCACAAATTTTCAATTCATCCATTATCAGAAAATTTTTCAAAACGTTTTTTTTCTGTAACATTGATGTCATTTAATGTATTATTGACATTTATGTATCCCCAAATATTCTCCTTTTTTTCATATAGAAATATAATTTTTATTAATAATTCCATTTCGGAAAATGTTGATTTTTATTAAGTTATAAATTTAAGATCATATATTAAACAAAAAAAAATAAAAGAATATATTATATTTATATAATTGTTTTTTTTTGGTTTTATTTTTTTTATCAAAAAATTACGAGTTTTGTTTTAATTTAATTATTTTGTCAATTTAATATAATAATATAATATTTAATTAAAATTTTAAAAAATTAAATAAATTTATCTCAAAAAAAAATAAAATTATCAAACATGTAATTTTTTCATAATTATTTATTTATTTATATTTTTTAACGTATTGTTTAAATTAATTCATTGTTTATTTTTATGAGTCACTGAAAATATGTTTTTTTTTAATAATAAACAGTGATAAAATTTTTATAATATAAATATAAGTTTACAATTTCGTATTTTTCTCAAATAAAATTTTCAGAATTTTTTTATATTTATTTAATTTATAATAATAAAAAATTTGTTTTTTTTCTGTTATTTAAAAAATTATGGAATTTTCATTTTAAAAGGTTTGGTTTCAAAATCGACGAGCAAAATGGAAGAAACGGAAAAAAACATCAAACGTTTTTAGAACATCAAGTGCCCTCCAAACTTTAGCATCTTTTGGACCGGCCCATTTTCAAGAACCCTTTGGTAACAATTTTTCTTGTCCCATGTCCGATGGGAAATCAAACGCATCTTGGCCATCTTTGGATATAAATGATAATGCTGCTTCCTGGTCTCAAAGATACTGGAGTAAATATTATATTTATATATTATTAAAATTAAAATAAATTAATTGTTATTAAATTGAAAGTAGTATGTTTTAACTGAAAAAATACTTGTTGAAATAATATCAGGGGGTTGTTATTCATGATAATTAAAACAAAAATTATTTAACCTTTCACTGACCTTCAATTCAAGTGGATCCTTCGAAAGGTTTAAATGGTTTATTTTTTTTGTTTTTTTAAAGATTTTTTTAACCTCGAAACATTGGCGAACGAAAACGTGTTTGACGAAATGATTGTAAGAGAATCTGTTTCTGTTTGTCAACAATTCACAGAATACAAATTACACATTAGAATCGTGTTTAAATAAAACTGACGTGTTTTCCATTACTAAACATTTTCTTTTACTATTCTCTTTCGTTCTTTTTTTCTATTTCCAAGCTTTATGTTCATAATTTTCGAAATTTCGTTCGAAAGATATGTAAACATCAAAATAAAGAATCAACAAAACTCTTATTTATTTCGATTTATTTATTATTTCTTTTTTCTTCTTTTAAAAATGCTTTTGTTAATTAAAAAAAGAAATTAAATTAATTTTTTTGTTCGATTACGTGTTCGAATATGAAATGGAGCAGAATTTTAATGGAATAAAACTTCGTTTTTATTTTAATATAATAATAAATTTTATTATTTTCAACGTGTGTACTGAGTTTATCGACACAGTTTCGCCATTTTAAACGACAGTTCCTTCATTCCTTTACTATAGTATCATGGTTTACAGGAATGGATAAACCGTTGAAGGGTTGTTTTCAAAGCCTCTCCAGAAAAAAGGTTGTCCATATTTTGAAGGAAGCGATAATTAATGGATGACATAGAATTTATGTCTTCAGCTGATATAACTTTGTCACTTGAAGGGTGTAAGGTCATGAGAATAGAAACCGGTCGATTGACTATCCCCAACTTTTCATTTGAATTTTAAACTGAAATTAACTATTTGTTTAGTTTTAACATTTTTCTATTATAGTTTTAGTTACCATTACGTTTGAATTTAACTTTGCAGTTTGAGATGTTAATATGCAAATTTTTTTCGCCACTTACAACGGCAGCAAAGTGGTGTAGAATCATTGTTAGTCTGTTACTTGAAAAATAATTGTAATAACTTACAAAACGTT
>MQRK01135378.1:0-13412 GCA_001938485.1 Girardia tigrina | reverse complement strand
AAATTTTGACAATTATAAGGAGAGGATAATCACTGAAGCATTGTTAATTAAGCATTATAAACCATGATTAAATGTTCAAAGTGATTCCTCAAATTATATTAAAATATTTTAATTCTTAGTTTTTTTTGTCTTCTGTTTCTTTTAAGTTTTCTTCTTTTTTTTGTCTTTTTTCTTTTTTTCTTTTTGAATAAATAATTAAAATTTTGAATATTGATTTTTAGACGTTTTTTCTTGTTATTATTTTTTTTAATTAAAAAAAGTAATGAAAAATTAAAATTATAAAAAAAGCCTTAAATTGAGTATTGCGTAACTGTCTACCGCTATATAAAAGGGACTTAAATCTTAAATTTCAATTAGTCAACTGAAGATGCCAATATGGCGAAACTAGTATTGCAAAATAAAAATAAATGTTTGGAAAAATGGCTATTTTTTGTTAAGTTTAGTATTTCGAAAATATAATTTGATTAAAGTTATTTTTATATAATTGTGAGGGATAATTTGGAATGTTGTAAGTTTGTTGTTTGTATTCTGTTTAGATTTGTGATTCACCTACTCAGATAGGATTGATATGTTTATTGATTGATTATTTGAATCTAATGAAATTAATTTAATGATATTAATTTTAAGTACTAATTAATTAAAGTTTGATAATTATGAATTTTAATAATATTTTCAGTAAATGATTTTAACTTATTAAATGTAACATATTTTAAAAATTAATGTTTATTTAAAAAATTATGTAATGAATTTTATCCAATAAAAATTATGAGAAATTACAATTTATTATTAATCTTTCCCATTCGTTGTTTTTTACATTTGAATATATTAATCAAAGAAAGATGAACACTGAAAATTGTTGTGAAGAATCTGTTTGTGTTGTAAATAAATTTTTGCATTCAAATTGTGATGTTGTTAATAATAATTATTGGACATGTTTCGATGTTTACATACATCATCATCAGCAATTTTTAGATGTTTAGTAAATGAATATTGAATTGTTTGAATAATACAATTTTAATAGATACATTTACTCTATAAGGTAACGAAAAACTTAATTATTATTATTTATCAAAGTATTATTTTGTAATAATGTCAAAAAGAATATTTTAATTAAAAATTTTAAGTATTGAAATAATGATGAATGGTACATTCTGTTAGACGGTGTCGCAATGGGTTCCCCATTAGCACCAACTTTGGCTGTAGGGGAAAAATGTATGTTCTCCATCAAATATTATTCAAATATTAATCATCTATTATTCGCTTGTTTTCCTGAATTACTAATGTTTTAACCGTTTATATGCCGATCCCATCTTGCATATATCCGATTTGATCATCGCCTGAACCATCACAACAATCTCAGACAACGGCCGCTCGTCCAACGAGCTGGCTGATTGAATCTGCTGCTGAACGGAGTCCGCAACCCCCGAATATCGGCGCTTTTCACCCACTCGTCGCTCACATTAAGGTCAATAAAATGCACTAACCTTTTGATGTCCGCAAAATAAACGTCCACCGGTTCACTATCGGCCAGTCTTCTACGGCGTAGTTCATTAAACTCTGTTACTATGTCGATACAGAACACCCTCTGTATTGCATTCTTCAATTTCCCGTATTCCAGTTTCTCGTCGTCCGCCAAACCGTCGTAGACAGTGAACAACAAAAACAGATTTCAACAAAAACAGCGACAATATAGTTTGCAAATCTTCCAATTTCTGGAGACGCGCCACTAACTCGAATTTGGCGATCAATTCTGAAAAATCGTCGGTTCCATCGAAACGGCCGATTACGTCTCCCAACTTGATTGACATGCTCTGTCGCGATAGCTTGTAACGACAAGAATGAAAAAAAGCAAAAATTTATTTTCACCGACAAATTAATTAACTTCAAATCACGCGCCACTGACTATCGAATATTTAAACAAAAACGATTAATCACTTTCTCCATCACAAGAAATAAATAGGAATGGATTTATATATTAGAAAAAGTATAAAAGAAGGAAAAAGAAAAGAATCAAGACACAAAGAAAACAAAAATTAAAATCTTATTTATTTAATCGAAGAGCGAATTCAATTAGGGAATTGAACTTAAGTTGATCTCAGATTTGACCTTCCGAAAACAGGAAAGGAATTCAGATAATTTCGATCGATAGAGTTAATTGGAATAATTATTTCCTTATCCAACGACTATATAAGTCAATCTGATTTAAAATTCAAATAAACTTAATTGATTGTTGATCTGAAAGCTTGCTAACGATTTAAAAAGTACGAAACATATAATTTACATATTTCATTTAAATTTATCCTGATATATATATATATATATATATATATATATATATATATATATATANNTGTGTGTGTGTGTGTGTTTAATATATCTTAGGGCAAGTAGATCATAGTTACTTAAATATTTAAAATATAAATTCCAAAGTTTAAGGTTTAAGTTTATAAATTGTAATTTGTACATACCGAATAAACATTATCAAATTAATAATCTTATTTTGATTTCTTTTTATTAAAAGTTCTGTTGTATCTCCTAAATACACTAACAAAAGTATTCATCTTTCATTCAGATAAGAGAAACAATATCATTGTGAGAAGTGGTTGCAACATCGAT
Organism: Girardia tigrina; assembly: GCA_001938485.1. NCBI lineage: Eukaryota > Metazoa > Platyhelminthes > Tricladida > Dugesiidae > Girardia > Girardia tigrina. The sequence goes on along the minus strand of MQRK01135378.1, from coordinate 10,796 downwards.
ATCAGAATTCATTTTTAACTCCAAAATTTATTTATTATAAAACAATTTTCAAACAAATTTTTCAACTATTTCTTTGATTCATAATTAATCCGCCGATCTCTATTTTCAAATAATTTCTAAATTGTCTCAAATTGCAATCAAAATAATATTTAATTTTTAAAACATATTTATGAAAATTAATAATTTACGTATATTTGGTTTTTAATGAGAATATTTATTTTGTTTTAGTTTGTTGTTTATTTTAGCCTTTTATTTTGTTTTTAAAACTTTGTTTTTCAAATGAAATATTATATTCTGTTTTTTAAATTTTGCATTTTTTTTATAAAAAAACGTAATTTATTTTTAGTATTTTAAAATATTTTGAAAATACTTTATACTTAATATTAACTTGTTTTATGTTTGAAATATTTAATTTTTAATCTTATCCTTAATTGCTTTTAAAATTTTTAATACAATTCAAATAAAATGATTATTTTTTTAAAATACTGTTCTTTCTGTTTTCTGTTTTAATCCATTCATTTTTGCAAAAATAATATTTTAAAAATAATACTAAATAATATTTAAAAATATCAAATAATATTCTAATATTTCAAAATAATATTTTATACAGAATATTTTAAAATTCAAAGTTAAAATATTTAATTATCATTTAATTTTTGAAATTTTCAGTTTGATTTTAATTCGAAATAATTTTTTAAGACTATTTAAATTTTGATCAGCGAACTAAATTAATTACCTCCTCATAATCATAAAACAAGATTTTGAAAACAACATACAACAAACACCATAAAATAATATTCATCTTACTTGCAATCATGCATTAATATCATGTTTATCTTTAAATTCAAGTTGTTAAAGTATTATTGAGCACAATCTTTTGTGTTTTACAAATTAATTTTCTTCAATTGATACTTTTTTGTAGGATACTATATGGCGAATGTATCTGCGGCAACGGAGGTGCTAGTGAGGCTTTTGTGGTCCAAACTTTCAAAAATGGGCTACCCGAGACGGCCATGAGAAGTGTGAAGGTCTTGGTGCTAGGAAAAACGCAGAATTTCGATATTTTGGTTTAGTTGGCTGAGGGAATTGCTGACGATGAATGGTTTGTGGTCCAGGCTATCACTCCCTATGTCATCAGGCACTGTAGAGTTGAGATATTACTACTGTGATTGAAATGAACATTATGTACACGAATTTTCTGTTGACAAACGGTGTACTGAGTACATAGCTGAAAAAAGCAGATCGTTTTTCCTCCGGCGTTTCTCCACAGAATTTTTGTTTTTATAAATTTGTAATTTTAAATTAATATATTTTATATAAAGATATATCATTGAATATTAATTTGATTATGAAGGCAATCTTTAATTAATGATTAAAATATGTGAACAGTTTCTCTTTTTATTTGATAAAATAACAGGTCAAGTGTTTTTATTCATTTATTTATGAGGTAAAAATTAAATAATTCAAGTGTCGGGAAGAGAAATTATAGGAGCAGAAATGTCGGAGAAGAAACGTTGGAGGAGACACATTGGTGGAGAAATTGTACATACCCACATTTGACTGAGCCTTAAACCGAATTTCGATCTAGGAGGGATGGTTCTTCAGTTTTGATTTGGCTGGTCACATCGCAAAACGGTTCCAGCAGCTTAAAACCGAAAAGGTTGGAAAGTACTAGCAGGTTGCAACTATTGTACGAATAAAGAGCTTTTGTACTGTCATGTTTTTGCAACTGTCAGTCCAACTGTCATGTTTTGTCTGTCGAACGTGTACATACCATTATGACAAAAATTTTGCATTGCAATTGTCTTGACGCACTTAATATATTAAATATGTTTATACTTTTATTTTTTAAATAAATAACAAAATGTATAAACTCAAAAGTTGACATTTTTAGTAAATTGGAAATATTTACGGACTTAAAGTTTTAAATTGTATTTTTATATAAATAAAAAAGAAAAATTAAATATAAATTAATCATAAAAAATTTAACGTCACAGATGTCAAAGAAATATTAGAACATATTTAAATATTGTATCGCATCATTTTAAAAATACTTTTTTAAAGTATTTCTTTTAATTTCTCATTACTTTTTCTATATTTAATTTGTCAATTGTCAAAAAATAATTAGTAGATCAGTTTGTTTTCGAAAAATTATATATGATTTATAGAAATAAATATTTTTTTCTTACATTGATGATTAAAAATCAAGTAATATCTCGCTACTTCGCGGCCTCGCTGTTTCGTAGATTTTCAATAAATACTTCTTTTTTCAAAAATTTATAATAAATAATAAAAAAATTAAGCGATTAAAATTTTATAATTCGATTAATAAAATTAATATGCATATTTACTAGCATATTTTCTTCAACCTCTTTGAAGCCACCCAAACGTGTCGCAACTTTTACGATTTCTGGCAGCGAGCCTAAGCGTAAGCGAAGAATGCTTTCGATAAAAGAGAAAATTAAACTTCTCAATTCGCTGAAGAAAGGAAAATCGTATGCTGAAGTTTGTCACCGTTACGGGATTAACGAATCAACGGTTTGTTATATTAAGAAGGAAGAGATTAATATCAGATCTACAGCAAAAATTACTTTTAATACGACAGTAAAAATGGTGCTTACTCATGTTACAAATTGATAAAGAAAATGTTTATTTAATTTTTTTGAAAAAAAATTAAAGGGAGAAAAATTTTATATATATATTTATAAAAATAATTTGTAATTGGTTTTTTTTAAAAGGAAAAATTTTAATTATTAAATTGTAAAAATTGTTCGATTCTGTTAATGTAATGAAATGTTAATTGTAATGTTTTTTGTCTGATATTTTTGATAATTGTAAGAGTGAAATGACCGTGAGTTTTGTTTTTTTTATATTAAATTGATTTGTGAAGACGGTGGAGTTTTGATGTTGATAAAAATAGAGATATTTACGTGACTTTCTTTTAAATAGTAACTCAATTTGAAAATAAATGAAAAGTGATTGATTTCTGGAACAATAAAATTTTTGAATCGATCGACTTTATTAAATTTGATTTTAAATCGTAGTTCAATTCGAACAATTAATTCTAATCGTTTCTATGGATTCTGATTTTCGCTTGATGACAAATTATTCTCAATTGATTAGAGTGGCGATAAACTATCGAAATATTAATAGTGAAATATGTTCAATGAGAATAAATAATCAAATAAACGGCACAGTGTTTCTGTATGATCAGCGAATGTTGGTGTTGGATGAAACTTACAATAATTTAAATAGAAAGCAAAATGCTTTTAGAGAAAATTATTCTAAGATTAATTTTTACAAAGCGAAATGTGAATCAATCAATTCAAAAATCGATACTGAAATGGTTCAAATATTCTGTGAAAGATTCGAAAGATTTAACGACAAATCGAAATCGATAAACGTTATTTTTCATTAATTTCTCAATAAATGGGCCCAGCAAATCATTCACAGAATTTCCTTATGCAACCCAACTACCTCCTTCCGATTCTCTGGGTGACCTGAGGGTCGGGCGGAACAACTCCTCGTAATAAGTTGATCGTAAAAATGTCAGCTGCATTAGCCTTGTGGATTCAGGATTGTCGTAAGTAAAATATTCCCTTGGCTACGAACACCACAAGGACTAAGGCTAAACAACTTTACGATGGCTTAGCAGAAAAAATGAAGGACCAAAGTGACGATGAAACAAAACCATCGACATCGACTGGTTTTCCCACCAAATCAGATAAGTTCACTGCCAGCAAGGGCTGGTTTGATAAATTTCGGAATCACTATGGACTTAAAAGCGTTTGCATGGAGAGGCTGGTTCTGCGGATAATGCCGAAACCGAGGATTGTGTGAACAACACGTTCAAGAAGATAATAAAAGAAGGAAACTATCTTCCATAAAAAGTTTTTAATATGAATGAAACAGGCTTATTTGGGAAGAGAATGTCATCTACCACTTTTATAATGAAGGATTAAGCTGGAGTTCGTGGTCATAAGGCTCAAAAAGATTGAGAAACTTTGATCATGTGTGGAAATGCTGCAGGATTTATGATAAAAGCATGGCTTATATATAAGTCTCAAAATCCTAGAGCCTTAAAGAACAAAAATAAGAATGTGTTGTCTGTGCATTGGATGCATAATCCTAAGACTTGGATCACAAAAACTCACACGAAGGACTGGTTTCATCAGTGCTTTGTTCCCGAAGTAAGATTTTATCTAACAGAGAAAGGTTTCGAGTTTAAATTGCTTTTGTTGATGGAAAATGCTGGAGGTCATGCTGCCAACATAAGGTATGATATGGGTCGGCTAGAATTCTTTCCGCCAAACACCACTTCATTGATTCAACCGATGAATCAAGGCGTTATTCGTGCTTTTAAGGCGCTTTACACGAGATATTATTTGCTAAGTCGTATTGAAGAAATGTACATACATGAAGAATTCTCTCTAAAAGTCTACTGGCATGACTACCCCATTGCATCATATCTGAAAAATATTCAGGATGCCATAAATGATTTGAAAACTGAGACTTTGAATGCGTGCTGGAAAAAATTGTGACCAGAAGTGGTGCACGATTATAAAGGATTATCTCCCGATATAAATTAATTAAAATTTATTTTAAACACATACTTTTGTCTCCTGAACAACCATTCCTAAAAGATAAATTCAAGTAATCTCTTTCTAAATATTTATTGTACAAATAAAGTTAAAAAAACAAATTTTTTGAATAAAGACTTCAATCATTAAATATAGTATTTAAGTCTAAAGGGATCTGTTTATAGGTTATATTATTACATATTTTATTATTTGTTATCATCTATGATATCTAGTATCATACCTTGAATTTTAAAATTGTATTATCGTTTAAAAATCTTAACATTTTTCAATGAAAAAAAATTATATATATACATATATTGTAAAATAACATTGTTTAAAATAAAGGGGTTCGATGAAAACATTAAATTATTATATTATTTTAAATTCATTAAAAATTATACTTTTAATAATGGCAAATTAATAATATTGTTCTTTTGTATTGTAACATTATTTAAAACAAATGGTTTTTTTAAAAAAAATGAATAGTAAAAAAATTAACAAATATTTATAAATTTTATTGCAATATATTTCTATATATTATTGATTACTATATATTATTGATTAAATCACTTAATCCGTCCATTAATGTACAAACAAGTCTCTCTTCCAATTTGTTGAAAATATTTAATTAGTTATTACATAAGATGTTTGCATAATCATCAATTTGCTATATATAAGGCAGCGAAATTGTTGTTTATTCAGCCTGAAGATGGTGGAAAATCCACCGAAATATATTGCAATAAAATTTGAGTTTAATGGCGTTCTTAATTATAAAATTTTGCCATTATTTTTTAAATTTATAAATTTAATTATTAAAAACACTTAGTACTAATTAAATTTAAAGGTACACGAATTTTGTGATAAAAATTTAAAACTTGAAACAACATTGAAGTGTAATTAATTCTAAGGTTTTTGTAAATTTCTAAATATTATTTCAAAAGTTGTAAATAAAAATAAAATAAATAAGCAAAATTTATGTAAAACTCCCTCTTTATTCACTAACAAAACAAAAAAAATATAAACGAAAAATGAGTTTTAACAGATATCTTGCGTTATGTTGGAATAAAAAAATGGTAAAAGAACAATCGTACTAAACTGATCTAATCAGTACGTGGTTAGATAAATTTAGTAATTCTATTAAAAATAAATAACTTTGTAAACCAAATAAATTCTTTCGTATAAACACTTTTAATGACAGTATAACACAATATTTAAACAAATAATTACCACTATAAATTATCAAACTATTTACGTCAAATATGTAATAGGCAACGATCTGAGGGTATGAATGTTATAAAGTTTGGGAATATTTTGGTTTAAATGATCAGGATTATCTTATCAATCACGTATTCAATAGAAGTTGACAACGGTATAGTGCGATTTGGATGACTTGAGTTAGTGGAACTAAAAAGAAATAAGTGTAATGAAACGATTCGGAAATCCAATGGTTGGTAATCCTCCTGTTTGCCAAACAAATTATTTTTTAATTTTTGATTGATTGCAATTCAAATTTCATAATTATAATTATATTATAATTATAATTTCTTTATATTTTTCCTTTTCAGCTGTTTCTTTTATATTTTCGTTCTTTTCTCTTTTTTTCTTCTTGAAAATAAAATATAAATAAAAAATAATATAACACAAAATTAGTACAAAAGGCATAAAATGTACCACAGGTGAATAAATTACATGGGAACAAAGATATCAGGCATTGTAAAAAGAAATCAGTTAAACATAAAACAAATATTTATAAAATATACATATATGTCATGGGGTATTCTCGACGTAGTTACATAATAACAAAATTGGCCGACACTCACAATCATCAACGAAATATTTACATGAAATAAAATAGGAATGACGAATTGTTGTCAGAGTCTTCTACATAAGCCTTCCACTAAAAACAGGGCGAAGTGATTTCCTGTGTTTGGTTTTGTCTCTTACAATTTATTTTCAAATAACATTAATAAATTAAAAATAATTAAATATTTAAATAATATTTTGAAATTATTATTTAATCTTTGTACCTTTGTAGATCAAACTAATTAAATTAAAACGTCAAATTTTATAAAATTTGACTTCAAAAGATCGTATTACCAATCAAATATTTCTAAAATATTTCTCCATAAAATTTTCATCAATTTTAAAATCCTATGTTTCAATATTATTGTCAATTTGCCCGTTTATTATCTCATCATGCCGAGATAGTATTATTATTTCATAATTTCTGTCTACAGCTCCAGGTGTTTCATCGTGAATCATTTATTCTAAATTGTAACATCTATCCGCAAAATCTATTTCCTGTAATCATGGATCGCAGGCAAACACGTGATTCTACCTGATCACGGACAAAATTTACATCTCGATTCACGGAAGTTTCCAGTTCTATGGGTGGGAGGATTCACTTGCCGGCTAAATATTGTATCGTCTTCTCCTCAACTACTAACCTTCACCCTGCTGCGAGGCTCAAAACCACGTTTTTACCTCCGCGAGGTTTATTGTTGGCAACAATCTTTAGAGAGGCTGTTTACTCTGGACCCTACGAATGCGCTCGTTGTTAACGGAGACTCACTCCGCTTTTCTTTAGGTGTTTTTTCACCCATTTTGATCACGGTGTTTAATCACCGGGCACTCAGTGAACTTGTTTAATGGTCACAGAGGGCGTTGCCACTGAGACCGACTCTCGTGTGCAGTCCTTTCCGCTTGATTACTCACTCCATCCTCAGTTCGTCAGAGAGTAGGTGTCCTCTGATCGAGCAGGACTTGACACGGGCCTTTAGAAGATTGAGTGTCTTCGATGTCAAAAGAAAATTTCCATCGTCCACGAACAGTTCTAGATGCTCCCCTTCGTTGTCGTCATACCTTCTGGATTTACGGTATCCGTTTGAGAGGCGATTCCTTAGGTGACCTGGAACATCTAAAACGAAATAAAAGAAATTAAAATGAAAAAAGAAAGCTCCTCATCTACGACCTCTCATTGCATGAGGGCAGCGCGGATGTGTCTGCTGCGTCTATCGGAGTCCATAACATTTATTTATTCCTTGTCTTCCACTTCTCAGCCTTTTCACGAGTGGCAAGTGTGATGAATATTTTAAATTGTTTGAATGTATAAATGTATGGATGCTGTATGTTGATTTAAGTATGTTGAAGTTAGAATGTTGATTCTCCACCCAGATGGAAATTGGTATTTTTTTATTTTAATCTAAAGTGATTCGAAGACTATTCGAACATAATTAAAATAATCATTTGATAAGTTCATATGTTTAATTTCACAATTAAAATTAAGTTTAATAATTTTTAGTGAAATTTAAATTAAATGCATTTTTAATAGTTTGATGACATTTTTATTATTTTGGGATTTATGTAGAAATGGTAAGAATTATTATTTTTTCATTAATATTTTTAGAGGTTAAATATTTTAAAATATAACTTAGAAAAATTGTTCGAATAATCATGATTAAATAAAAGAAATAAGAAAACGAATGATGACAAACGATGAAAGACTTTCTGAGAGTCATAATGACTTTAAATGTGATTGTAATAAAAATTTAAACGAGACTTGTTTAAATGTTCTTAATAGCGAGCTCTCATAATATTATTTTGATCGTGAGGTTAGTAACCTGGGCTAGAAAGTTTTCGAGCTTTATTCGTTGTTTATTTCAACCATTCTGCTACGGTTTGTTTCAACCATTCTACTCTCGGTATGTTTCAACCATTCTTTCCGATTCTTCGGTATTCTCTTGCGCTTTTTTTCAACCATTTCTTCTTTAAACGATCATTATTTTCTCGTGGTGTGTTTCAACCATTTATTTTTTAAATATTCTTTTCTGTTTGTTTCAACCATTCGCGTTCTGAATTCTCATGCGGTATGTTTCAACCATTCGTATTTCATAAAAATCGACTTCGGGGTTACAATATTTATTTTACTATAAATCTATGTCATAATTCGCATTGTCGTGGTTTACTTCCTGGAACACACGAACTTCTCTTCGATATTATTTTTTCATTTTCAATAATTCTCTCACTGACTGAATATGATTATCTAAAATCTTCTTGTATAATACCTCTTCCTTTTTCATCTTTTGAATACGAATTTAAGCTTGTTGTCTATTCGGGTTTCTTTCCATTGACTCATTTGTTCCTTTGTTATTTCCAGTAATACGAAGGTTTCCTCCTGCATCTGTAAATGTGTAGCCAGCCTTTCTTTTGCGCATTTTAATTTTGTTCTCTGCGTTTCCCGGTTTATTTTCATATTTTAAATTTTATACAATTAAACTTTGTCAAATAATTTCATATTTAGCATATTTTTTATATTTATCATGTCTCAAATTATACAAAATATCAACAAACAGTATACATTTAATATACTAAACTTTAACATTATTTATTGTTACCATATATATTCATTTATACTGTTCATTATACATCTGTTACGTGATGTTAGGAATTAAAAATGTTAGGAAAATTTTTGAAAGAAGGTTATATTAAATATGTACAAATTAAAATTTTTATATAATTAAATATGTAACATTTGAAAAAAATAAAATAACTAAAATTAAGAAGATCAATTAAATTGCTAATAAAATTTTTTGAGAGTTTTAATATAATATAAAAAGTAAAAAAGTGTATAATTTTTATGTGAAACGATTTTAAAAAAAGTAATAAAATTAAATGAAACGATTAAATATTTTAATGTGTTATCGTAATTTAAAATTGATTTATAGAAGTGATAAACAAATCAAATATGAATATTTATACGTATTTTTATCTATATCGGTTTAAGATTTATAAAACAAACTGTTTCTCAAAAAAAATAATAAATTTGTTTAAATATTAGATTTAAACATTTTTCGTGGTATATTAAAAGTCTTAATGTATGCTACTAATAATTCCGACGATGTTCCAAGAATCACTAATAGGTAAAATTCTTGAATCCCAGGAGAGAGCACTATATCATCGGTGTCCCATTCGCCACCGTTTAACACATGCAACTGATATTGTTTGAAAGCATCTGAGGTGTAGTAACTTATTGATTGACATCTTTCAGCCGCAATTCTTTGTCCTCGTCTGCGCAGTTCATTTATAGGATCTTCCCATTCTTCGATTTGTTCTTGATATTGGTGTCGAACTTCTGTGGTTAAATCTTGTCTAGTTTTCAATTGCTCTTCTAATTTCATCACAATGAAGTCCTTCATAGCGGCTTCTTGATTAATCGTGTTTAATTCTTCGGTCATTCTCTTCATGTTTTTGTGCAGATTCTCCATCCTCTGTTTTTTCTTTGCCTCTGCCTCTCGCAGGCTTTCTTGTAACTGCTTTTCACGTCGGATTGATTCATTTTTCTACAAAAAATCAAATTTAATTTGCTGTCATATTCAATAAAATTTTAATGAAAATTCAAACATTTAATACGTTTATTAAACTAAATAGTACTTCAGACACCAACTAGTTAACATTTACTTAGACAGTCTTACGACTCAGGGTCTATTATGTCAAAATCTTCACATCTAAGGGTGAACTTGATTCGGTCATCGTTGACCTTTCCACTATTAAGAATGCACAAGTGCTTCAATTGGAATGATTCCGTCACGTATTGATGCGTCAATTTACTTCGTTTCTGCATTTTCTCATCTAACTGATCTCGCAATTCTTCAGTGTCAGCCTTCCATTTTCTTAATTTGTCCGTTCATCGCTTCTTCTCTTGTATGGACATTCTGGTGCTTGTTAGCATTCTGCTATGACCCATCTTTTCTTTACGTCCCAGTATCGGGTTTCCATTTCTTTTGTCAACTCTTTCATTTGTTCGTATATTCGTATGGTTAAGTTTATATTTTCAGCCTCTTGTAAACTTTTCTGCAGCCGTTCTTTGATATCGGTTTTCTCCACTCTAGAATAGTCATATTTAAATCGCATTTCATAACAAATTTTCGATTTAAGGTACATTTACTACATTTATTAAGCTAATACATTCAACTAGAGTTCTTATTTCACGATTTCGCAGTTATATCTCTAATACTATATCTTTCGTGTCGGAAGATATGTGTTAGTTCTGGAAAGGATGTGTGGAAAAAATAAAGATAAAAAATTGACATGGACAAAGGAATGTGACGAAGAATTTCAAACATTAAAAGATAAAATGACAAAAACACCGATCCTAGCATATCCAAATTTCGAAAAGGAGTTCATACTGGATACCGACGCCAGTTTTGATACAATAGG
>MQRK01135375.1:0-15497 GCA_001938485.1 Girardia tigrina | reverse complement strand
GAAAAATGAATTAGATAAGTACGAAATTCGTTAATAATAAAAACTTTTGTTATTGAAATTAAATTTTTGATAATTCAATAAAAAGTGTTAAATTTAATTAATGTATTGCAAATATGTATAAGATGGTACTACTATGTAATGCAGAAGAAGCTGGATGACTTGATCCCTTCTATGTGTTGCTTAGTTACGTTTGTAAGTATGATGGATCTCTTTCTTGCTTGAAAATTACAACTTTGTTCTGTTCTTTTTGCCGCTTTAGCCTTCCAATTATGAAATATGCTTTACAGCACTAAACCTACAGTTGTACTAATCATTGTGTTTTACAAACATATGGTTAAAACAAATACTAAAAATTATTTCGTATCTTAAATATATTCATGTTAATGGACTTCTGAGATCTATAGAAAGATGTATCAAATAAGAATTTTTAATTTGTAAATATTGAGGCAAAAATATGAATATAAAAGCGAATAAATACCATGCCAAAACTAGAGCGCAGAATTTTAAATATATTTTTGATATCTTTTTTATTCATATTGTTTACACAACAATGGAAAATGTAGCCATCACAAGGACCGAGTGCAAAAAATATTACTAACTTTAAAATCCTCTATCTTCAAAACCATATTTTTGATTGAAAAAAATACCGACTGTTTTGAAAAATGTGTTTAATTCAAAATAATTTTAGTAAGCTAAGAAAGATTATTTTTTTTAATAAATTCTGCGAGCTTTTCCGAATGCCTGTCATTAGACTTGCAATTGTAGTTTCTGTCACGTTTTTGACTGCATTATTCCACTTGTTCCGAAAATCTACAATTGTCTGTGCCCTCTTGCCTTTTCACCACGGCCCAATATCTTTCGATTAAGCGAAGCTCTGGACAATTTGGTGGGTTTGCCTCTCCTTGCACCAAATCGACGTTATTGTCTTCGTACCACTTCTTGGCTGCCTTACCATAGTGGCACGATGCCAAATCCTGCCAAAGGAAAGTAAGACCTCCGTGCTGACTTATGAATGGTAATAAATGCTTTTGCAACCACTCCTTCACATAGACGTCTGTGTTCATTGTGTCAGATGTGACAGTGCATTTACTCCTTTTCTCGTATCCACAAGTAGCCTACCAAACAAGACATTTTTTGGGAAACTTAGATTTTTTCTTGCTTCTAAATTTTTCTTCAACTCCTCCTCTCTTAGTTGCAGAGTAAAAATGAAAACTCGTACAGCACATAAGTTTCATCATCCATAATGCAACATTTTTTCTTCGCAAGAAAACCAGATTTCAACTTTCTGGCTCACTGCTGCGCCTTTACGTTCTTGTTAGCATTCCGGTCTGGTACTGTTTGAACTTTATACGTTTTTAAACACACAGACTGTTTAATTTTCGAAACTGTTTTCTCGTTACAATTTGCCTTTACCGCCAGTTTTCCATTTGATAGTCTAGGATTTCTCTCTAACAGAGCCTTTACTTTCTTCACATGATGTGCACACGAAAGACCCTTTCTTCTTCCGGAACCAATTTTCCTAAAAACTTTCAAGTTCTCATTGAAGTTTTTAATAACGTTAGAAACTGTTTTTTGACAAACCTTTGCCTTTTTGGCAATTGTTTTCTGACTTGATTGTGGATTTCCTTGAAATAAACGAATAATTAATTCGCGACTTCTAATTTCTGACGACATATTCATGAAAAATGAAATTTAAAAATGAATACTAAAATGAATTTTAKTTTGATTTATTCCAACAAYAGCCTACTTGAGTAGTTTTTTGAAATTTGTGAATATGTTGGAGTTATAGAGATTTAAAGTTAGAAATGTTTTTCGCACTCAGTCCTTATCATAATTTACAATCTTATATATAACAATAAAAATAAAATTGTTATATCATTTCTATCAATTTTCAACATTTTTCTAAAAATCATAAAAACATAAAAGTACTAAATACTCAAATATTAAAAATTAAATTTTTTTTCTTATATAATTAAATTATAATATTTTGTTTATCAACAAAAAATATTGGCATAATTGATTATCTTTTGGCTTATAATGATTTAGTCTGTCCTGCCAGATTCTATAATCTCTTTTTGCAAAAGAAAAGAACGATTTATTGTAATTTTAAATTATATATTTCAAAACTTTATATCAATGAGTTCCGAAATCATTAAGGAATTATTTTACAATTTTATTTCAATTATTAATCCAAATAAATAACGTGGGTACTCTTGAGTCCAGCAGGGTCTGAAAACCGAATCTTGTTAAATGTTGAAAAGAGATAAATCTTTTATATCTAGAATTAAATAAGATTTTGTTAAGTTTTATGTTTTCTTTAATTTATGAATTTTCTATAATAGTTTTGTTGACTTTTTAAAAATTATTTATTCAATGAAGATTAATAATGCCATTCAAAAAGTACAATTTTTTATCACAATATATTTCAGTAGATTTTCCACCATCTTTAGGAAATTTGGATAATATATTAATATGATATTAATAGGGCGATTTTTGCGATATTACTAATATCTAATTACATATTTTCAATAAAGTGAAAGAGAGATTTATTTGGACATTAATTAGTAAATTAAATGATTTAATTAATAATCCTTAATAAGAAGCTATATCCCAATAATTTTTAAAATTACAACACAATATTGTACAATCGGTTGTTTTCACATTCGATCTACAAACTTCCACAAGTCCATCAATATTATTACTATATCCCAATCGTTTATTATCCTGAATCTGTTTACATAGACTACGAGACGTGTCTCCAATGTATGTGACATTGCATTGATTACAAGAAAATTGATAAACCAGATTGGAACATAAACTGAAAGGAGTTGGCGATTTATTGCTGAAAAGAATATAAATTTTGTAAGATTTACAAATGATTTTTAAAGTCAAATATTTATTATTGATTGACTTGAAAAGAGAAGATTTAATTTTTTATAACCTTCTGATTAAGGAAACAATTAGCGTATATCAATTATTAAAGTCTCTATTGGATAATTTATCGGGTTTTAGTTTGTCTTTATTCTCGAAATCTTTATAAATCAATTTATCTATCGTGCTTAACGATTTGGAATAGCCATTTTTATACAAATGTTTCATTAGTTTAGCTATGCTCGCATCGACTTTTGCATATTTTGAAAAAAAGAGACATGTATCTAAATAGCAAATCTTTTGTTATACTTCTTTTATACTTCAATTCAAACAATAGTTAGTAGTAGTAGACAACATAGTATCAATTTTCTTGCAATGTATCTCTCTCAAATAACTAAGTTTCCTCTCAATCAATAAATCTAAAAACAGTAAAACTTCATTCTTCTCAAGTTCAACCGTGAAAACAATATTAGAATAAAGTGATTACAAATGTGATAAAAATGTCGTAACCATATCATTCATTCACAAATCATTTTTTTTCAATATTAGAGAAAAAAAAATTAAGACGAGTGTAGGTGCATAAATTGATGATTTCCATTTATTAGACATTGGTGAAGAGACTTGTGATGTCAAAAGGAACCATGAATTCATTTTTGTTAGTCAAATCGAATTTTGAAATAAATTTAAGAAATTCAAAGCTATCCTTAAACTGGAACTCAGATAAAACCAAACGTTTTTTTACTTTGAATCCAAACATTTTGCAATACGATATTGAGAGGTTTGAATCATTGATGAAATTGGTCTGATTGGAATACAATCCTTATGAACTTAAGGCAGATCATAAAGTTTGTCAGTCTGAGAAAAAAGTGTTTTAATTTCATATCCATGTAACCACTTTGAAAAAATTTACTTAATAGAGAACGTTGAAATTCATCGTCTTTCAATGATGGAAGTTTATTATTTTTACGAAGAGTTTTAATATTCGTGAATTTTGGACCATCTGACACTTCATGAAGCTTATTAACATAATAAAGATAAATATAAAACAACTAAATCATTATCTTTATTACAAACTTTAATATATTTTTTCGACAGATTCTTTTTAAAAATAGAACATCTTCAGGAAACTTCTTATAACTTTTGTTTAAATAATCTGACGTATTTTTAAAAAGCATGTTTTTAATATTTAAATCCAATTCATCTTTATATAAAATGATTTTACGTAAATTTAAAACAGTATTGTCTGCATTTAAATTCCAAATGATTTTCTTAAATGATTAAGTTGTTTATTTTCTGCAGTATTATTATCATTAATTATTTTTTTAGAAATACTATCAGAAAAAGCATTCCACAATCAAAAGCAATAATCGTCATTTACATTTCTAAGAGCAGCTTAAACTATTGAAAATTCGTTCATCAATTGACTTTCTCATATCTTTTCTTTCTCTATCCTTCTTCTATGAATTTTTAGGTGAATTGTTTTAATATCTTCTGAAAATAGACAGTCATGTTATTCTGATGGAAAAATGAATGAATGTATCATTATTTCATCATTGAACTTTTCTAGAAAATATGTATCCGCTTCTTTTCGTTTTAAGAGACATTACAATAGGGGAAAATCCATCGAAATTTACTGCTAAAATAAATTTTACTTTTTTGAATGGTGTTATCAATTTTGAGGAAAATAATTTTCTACTTTTTTTGTAAATTTCTTATATATTTAATGCTATACTTAAAATAAAATGATAAAAAATTCAACAGTAAGTTAAAATTAAATTTTCTATTTATTTTCCCAGTCGCTTGGTACCGATCATTTAACACAAAACATAATGAAATATTTTAAAAATTATTAATTTTCTTTATTAGTACGGCAGAATCTTGATCTATTTTTGAATAAATTATTTTTATTTTCATTGCCATTCAATAAATGAACATTATTTGAGATATTGTTGGCTAACCAAAGGGTTCAGATCTCCGATTGTAGAAGATGTTAATTTAAGGGTTCTACAACATATACAGAAATCGAAATTTAGTGAATATCTTCTATATGTTTGACCGAATTATGGATATATAATGTATTTTTGTTGTACAACATTTCTTTTCAAGAGATACTATTTAATGTTCATAATAAAAACCATTTTAGGTTAATATTTATCATTAAAAATTAAATAAACATTTTCTTTCAAAACTTTATATTTCACTTAATGGAAAGTTTAAAAATTTATTAAGACTTAATTAATTAAAATTTATTAAAGAGAGACGGAAAGAAAAGTAAAGAATTCGTTTAATAAATGAAAAACAGGGGGTTTTAGTTTTAGGAAAGGAAGACAAAAAGTAGGTGTTTGAAATGAATGAACGCATTTTTTTTACCTGGAAAAATATTTTACTCTCAACTATTTCCCAAACAAACTGGAAAAGTAAAATTCCTCAGTCTATCGAATTTTTAAAAAAAAGACAAGTAAAGTAAGAAACTTTTCAGTACAAGAATCATGTCTCGACTTAGTAAATCTTTAGGTTCTTAATAAATTATTATGCAAATGATGCTTATATTCAACATTTCTGAGCCATTGGTTAGGCAAAATCGCTTGCAAAAATTGCTTTAAATTTTGAAAAATTTTAGTTGTGACATACAATGAAATCGAAGATAGAAAAACGTGTTAAAAAGTAATTGAATTACGTAATTATGAAGAATATTACAAAAAATAGGATTAAAAAATTAGATAAAATAAAAATATTTGAAATGCATTTTAGACATTATTTAATCATTTCTATTAGAAGTTTATTTTTATGAAAATAGCTTTTAAGGTTAGAAAATGAACACATAAATAATATGTCCCTGTAACAATAATAGATTTAACCTGTGAATTAAAATATAATTAATGAATAAAACACAGGTGTGCCAGATTTTAAGAACACACAATATAGACACCACACTTTCCTGGGTGTTATATTAACATACTATTTTCTGTTGCAAGTAGACAAGGCAGAACCTATTATTACACAAGAAATGGAAAGGCAAGCAGTTATTGTCTCATTGGCTGCAGGACACACCGATTCAGAAAGATTTACATAAAATCGCTCCCCAAAAATTGCTTTTCATAAAATTACTCCCAGAATAATTGCTCCTTGAAGAATTGCTCGAGGATGAATTTTAATTGCAAAAAAATTACTGCAAGTATAAAATAAAATATAGTACATGCATAAAATATAGTACAGTTTTTATGATGAGATCTCTTAAGTTTAGGTTTAATACTAACCTTTATCTCCGTAAGCCTTATCTTAACCCTAACCTGCCCCTAATCCTAACCCTAACCCTTAACAAACCATAATCCTAACCCAAACTCAAACTCTAACCCAGTATACCTAAACGCTAACATTAACCCTAGCCCAAACCCAGTTTTTTAGGGAGCATTTTTAATAAGGAGCAATTTTTATCGGGAACAATTTTTTTGAGAGCAATTGTCTGGATAACCTTCAGAAACTGTTGTATTCTTGAAAGTCACCAGATCATTTCTTTTCAAAGTTCAGAGAGAAATAGGAACTGCAAATGGTAATGTGGTGGAAGTTTCTGAAAGGAAACATTATTTTCGATTTTTTGATAGTATTAGGACACCAGATATTTTGATCCGAGTCCAATCTGCCATTGAAGAGGACCCTGGGAAGTCGTCCAGAGCTCTGGCCAGAGAGTTGCAGGTTGACGATGCTACTCTCCGACGTGTGGTTGATGAGGACTTCAGTTACAAATCATCCGTGATGCGGAAAGAACAGTTCATGTCAGATAGAAACAAGATGAACCGCTTAATCAAAGCCTAGCTCTTTCTGAACAAGTTCTAACATCTCGATGATTCAGGAATGATTTGATTTTTTTTCACATCAAAAGAACTTTATACAGGACTAGAAGGTGAATCACAAAAATAATCGATGTATACACTCCATGATGAGGTATCTACCGTCATGAATATTACATTTCCAGAATTATTGATTGTTTTTGGTGTTGTAAGTAGTGAAGGTGGAGTCTTGTCTCTTCATTTTTTTTACTGGAGGTGCCAGAGTCAATGTCATTATTTACACCGAGGTGTTAGATACAGTTCTTAAGCTTTGTATTACTACTGTCACACGTAGGAGACCGTAAGATTTTCAATAAGACTCTGCACCATCTCATACAACCAGAATAACCAAAGAATGGATGGCTGAAAATTTACACTACCATGACACAGCTAATGTTTGGCCCTCCAGCTCACCAGATATTGATATGCTGTATTTTTATTTGTGAGGTGTAATTGAGAACTTACTACCTGCAGGCGGTTTTGAAAACGTTTATATAAGCTGTTATTGCCACTGATGATGAGTTAATTGAACGATATCGTCTTTTATGTATTTATTCATTTATATAAAACTTTAACATGTAGTACTTGTTCTTTTTCTTTTGTCTATTTATTTTTGCAACGGACATCATTTTGTTCTCAAATAGCTGCCACGGCCTGTAAAATCGATTTTTTAATGAAAGATAACAATTTACAATAGTTCAAACAATATAGTTCAAACGTCCTCAGGGCATTTCTGTAAAGTTTGAATGTTTTTATAACATTTTCAATTATGTTTCATTATATTTAAGATTTAATCTTTTGAAAGACTTCAAGAAGAAATTTGGAAAGGTATACATTATTGACATATTACTCATCAATTGTATTAGATATATTTTAATAATTTATTTTTATACTCAGAAATCCTCCTTTCTCAGATGATAATCCAATGCAAATCTATCAAAAAATTCTCAATGGCAAGTTCGAATTTCCTAAACAAATTGATTCAATTGCCAAGTAAATTTTCATTGACTCTTTTTAATAATAAACCAAACTTAATCCATATGGAAAATTAAAATGGCTAAGTAAAGTGATAAAAAAAGATATTTAATTAAAACGTTTTCGAATACTTTCTCATTGATAATGGCAACAAAATAAAAAAATATAAATAAAGTAATATTGAAAATTGCTGCAAAATATTATTATTATGATTAACTAAAAAAGACCCGTCATGTATGACGGGTGAGCTGAATTTTCGTTTTTGATAGTTTCTGTTTTAATTTTTAAATCTTATTTATTTAGTTTATTATTTATTGTTTCGAATTCGGGGTTGATTTACCAGTCGGTTAATTTCGTTGGCATCCCGGCGCCTTTTAGCGAAAATTTTCTCAATGCGGGCTATTCAAGTTGACCACGTCCTTGCGTGGTACCATTGCCTGGCCGACAAACCAACAAACAAACTAACATTTTAGACAATTATTAATTATTTAATTTATTATAATTTATTATTAATAATTATTTATTCACTCATTTTTATTTATTTATCATTTATTAATTTGTTTTTATTAATTATTTTAATCTTTTACTTTTAATTAATTATTATATTTATTTTTTTCAATTTTTAAATTTAATAATTCTATTTTTATCTACCTGGAATTGTAAGTAGTTGAATTATTATAATTATGAATATTTATTTGTAGATATTATTATATAATTTTTCATTTAATTATCTACTTACAATTTAACGTATATTATTCAAGCATCATGTATAAACAAACAAACAAACATTATATAAACATATAAGTTATTATTTATTTATTTTTAAAAGCATAAACAGCCATTTTTGAAACATTTTTAGATTCTCTCAATTCTCTCAAGAACTTTATTTAATGTGTTATAATTAAACAATTATTTATTGATTATACAATCTCGGCTTTTCCATATGAACAGATTTAAAATTCAAATTTTTTGGAGGCCTTGACAATGATGGTTAGACCACCGAAATTAATTGTTCTCAAAAATACTTTTTTATAAATTGGTATATTTGTGCTTTTAAAACTAAATTAAGAATACTTTTAATGCTTTTAAATGGCAAACTACTAATCATAATAAAAAGACAAAACGCAATTTTATCTCTTTAAAAAATATTCGATTTATTATTATCAATTTTTGCACCTCTTAGAATATTTTGATAAAAAATTAAATCATAAATCTTTGTTCATATAATATCTTAATATTGATGATGCCTGTACGGGAGAAACAGGTATATTATAATAAATATTGGAACAAAATTGAGTTTTGTCTTTTTATTAAAATATAAAATATTTGTTTATCTATTTGTTATTGATTGATTGAGTGATGTAAAGGGTGTCCCAAAATTCACGCAAAAAGTAATTTTTATAGAAAACACAGGTTTATAATTAAAAATTGTAAATTTTTTATTGATTTTTATATTATACTTTATATTATATTATATTATTGTTATGTATGTAATATATATCGGGTAAATGGTCTCCATGACTTTGCTGGCACATACGCACTCTTTTGTTGAAAATTTCAATGATTTTTTTGCATAAATGTGACTGAATTTCGTTGATACAACGCTCAATTTCCTCCTTCAAGGCGTGGGTGGTCGTGGGCTTGTTGACATAAACTTTAGACTTCAAAAAACCCCAAAGAAAAAAATCCAACGGCGTTAAATCGCATGATCTAGGTGGCCAATTCTGATCACTAAAACGTGAAATTACACGACCAGGAAATGACTCATGCAGTTATTGAATTGTTTCTCGGGCTGTATGCCATGTGGCTCCGTCGTGTTTAAACCACATGCTGTCCACATCCATATCTTGCAATTTTGACACAAAAAACCAGTCTCTCTAAATTTTATAATTAGTCTCTTTTCAGTTGATCAAGTTAAATCACTATTCCGACCATATTTTGTACGAAAATTGCGAACTGTTGCTTCGAAACTTTCATTAGTTACAAAATATTGCTCAACAATAAAATGCGTTGCTTCTTTTGAGTAGCGCTCCATTTTTAATAACCCTGAACTGTCAGCTGTCACGCTGTATTTTTTTGGTTTGCAACACTTTACGGCACAAATAGCACAAAATTCAAATCAACAAGCCCACAACCACCCACACCTTGAAGGAGGAAATTGAGCGTTGTATCAACGAAATTCAGCCACATTTATGCAAAATAATCATGGAAAATTTCAACAAAAGAGTGCGTATGTGCCAGCAAAGTCATGGAGACCATTTACACGATGTGCTATTCCATATATAACCCTATACTGTATAATATATAAATCTATCAAAATTATTCTTTGTGTGAATTTTTGGACACCCTTTATTAGTTGACATGTTAACTTCACCAAGTAATTTATGATTTTTTTTTAATTTAATATTTTAACAAAAATTAAATAATTATTTAGAATATAAAAAGTGTTTTAAAATTTAAAAAGTTTATTATAAATTAAATTTAAAATAAGTATAATAAATTTTAATAAAAGTATAAATTTGAGTTTAAAGAAAATTTAATAAATTGATTTTTGCCAAATGATTAAATTAATAAGATTTTTTTAATATATTTAAATGAATAAATTTTATGAATAAATTTTTGGGTGAAATTATAAATTCGAATCTAGAATCTAATATTATCAAAGATAATGTCAATGTTACTTACAGATTTATTTATATATTTATTCATTTTTAATTATTTGTTTATCATTAATCATATTAAATTTACTCCTTAAATATTCAACTAAAATATTAATCTTTTGATAAAAAATTTCTTGTCATAAATTTCATTCATTAAAAGCATAATTTTTAGGAAAAGATTTTGCTTCCGATTTTACAAGTTATATTGTTCTTTTTCATTAACTAAAAGGAAATGATTTTCCCAATATAATTGAAGGTAGTTAATTAAGTTTATACTTCCTTTTATGAAAAATGTTTTCAGTTAAAATATGAAGCAAATTGTTAAGGAAATGTCTGAAACAAAATTTGTTAAAGTTAATTAAATATGAAATATTTTTAGACTTTAGATTTTTATATCTTTTAAGAAAAAATTAATATTAAATATCAAAAAAATACAGAATTTTTATACTAAATTATTTATTAAATATAAATTACTATAAATTAACATAAATATGTCATTACTAAGTATAAATCAAGAAAAGAAAAGGTTATTATATGACAATTTGTCAATAACCTTTCACTTCTATTTCGAATTTCGAATTGGTTTTAAATTAGAAAAAGTTTTATTAATATCCTAATAGATAAATTATTATAAAATAAGGATTTTTAAAGTAAAAAAATAGGAAAAATAAATATTGAAATACTTTTACAGGTTTCTCATTCGGATAAATTGTCTAATTTCATTACCGCGTTTCTCTTTATTAAATTTTCTTTAAGTGTTTCTTGAAAAAAACGTTTAAAAGATATTAAATTCAATTTTATGCAATATAAATTTAATAATTTCTGAATATATTTATTATTAGATTTTAACTATGTAACTTCAAAAAATATATACTTAAGATTTTCGTAATGATAATTAATATAAATAAATAAATATTTTTTTGTATTACTTTTTCTAAGTTTGTATTTCTATGTTTAAAAAAATATCATTTCTTAAGTATATATTTTTTAGATTAAACATGATAAATAAAAATAATAAATAATAATCAGTCTTAAATGATCAATTTAATTTGTATACGCAAGTAGTACATAACTACTTCATTTCTATTACAGATTTTCAACTATAAACATAATACTTAACCACTATTTCTTTACAATGAAAATGCCGTTATGTGAAGCGCGCTTTTTTAGGCAAATTTAATAATAAAATGGTCTTTGTTTGCATTATTATTAAAAAAAAATTATTCATTCAAAGCAACCCACAATATATATACTTAAAATTCGTAAATTGCCACGAATTTCTAATTTTCTTCTGTTTCAAGAGATTGGAAAATACATCAATGATAAAAAAAATTGATAAATACGTGGTGTGCCCAATAAGTACCCAGACTAAGTAAGAAAGCAAAATAACAGGAGCCTCATAATGCAACACAGAAACACCAGTCATATAAAGGTACTATTTCTCAACATAAGACCCTTCATGAGCCAAACACTTCTTCCAACGATCAACAAGTTCCAAGAAAGCATTTTTCTAGAAATTTGGTGGCTGCTCCTTCAGGAAATCCTCCACGCACTGACGCAGATCATCAGCATTTTCAAAATTTTGGCCTCTCAAACGTCTTTTCATTTTACTAAATAGGTAAAAATCACTTGGTGCGAGATCCGGACTGCATGGAAGGTGATCTAGTAACACAAATCCACTTTTCGAAATTGTTTCCATTTTTTTAGCATTTTTGTGAATTATCTTGTATTAGTCAAAATGGATAGCCACGCGGCTTTCGTCGAGCACATCTACACTTCTGAATAAGATCACTATAGTACGTGGAGTTTATCTGAACACCTTTTCCAGCAAAATCGACTAATAAGACACCAGTGTAATCCCAGAAAATGCTCAGTATCATGGATTTCCGATGGAATGTGCCAGATCGGAGCTTCTTGGAAACAGATTCATCCGAAAATTTCCATTCAACTGATTCTCTTTTAGACTCTGGAAGATACAATGACAGTGGTGTTTCATCGTCAATGATGTTATTTTTCAAGAAATCAAAGAGGCGAAGATTTGCGGAGCAGCATTCCAGCCTGTTCAGATACATCTTCATGGTGAGGAAGCATGGAACAAATCTGGATGCAAATTTCCGAATTCCAAAATCACTCAAAATGATTCCCCCGCTTCCTTTACTCACATTCAATATCTCCGACAGCTTTCTTGTGGTAATTTGTCGTTCCTCCATCACAGTCCTGGCACACTCCGCTTTCTTTTCGTTAGAAATTTCACATGGGTGCCCACACTTCATCATCAAACACTGATTCTCGCCCATGTCTAAACTGACTAATCCATTGGTAGATGGTAGTGCGTGAAGGGCAAGTATTCCTATAATTTTCCATCAATTACGTTAAATTTTTTTCATTCTTCACACCTTGCAAAATGAAGAATTTTATTACACTGCGATATTCTACTTGATGTAGCATGACTCAAGAAAAATTTGAAATGACGCTCTGCAAAACAAATAAAAAATAATTCAATAAAACAGAAAATATACCAATAACCTATCATTATTTATGCAAGTCATGATAACAAAAATAATTATTAAAAAATATTCTATCATAGGTAGTCCGGGCACTTATTGGACACATCACGTATATATAATGATAGCAAGATTTAGAATCTTTACAATAATTGGTGACACATGTTTAAAAAATATCTTTATTTTATAGAAAAACAATTAAAGAAAAATAAAAAAAGGGAAAGCACCTGTTTTTCACCCGTATAATTTCTTTTAACTTAAGTCCATCATTAGATACAGATAAGAATTTCTTAGGTTACTTTCGTATACAAATTATGGTCAGTTTATTTATTTATTTAATTATTTCAAAATGGATTTTACTTTTTGTTTTATATTTGTGGTAATAATATTCAAAAATATAATCAATCAAAACGAAATGAAACACATTATATATTATTTACGAAAATCTGTTGTAATTTGTCACTTGAAAAATGGTCCGTAAATAAATTGAAAATTTATGAACATTATAGTCAAAGGACGATGGAAAATGCTAATTTTTATTATTTGATTGTCCCGGAGTAATTAGAAGCGCATCTCCGGCTTTATTCAATTATATTGCTATATTTCTATTGTAGTTGACTTAATTTATTTAGTGTACATTTGCTGTTACTTTCGGTAGATTTACGTTTCTCTTTCTCTTTTTGTTTTCTTTTTCTAACTTTATAATTTTTTTTGCCCATTTCTGATTATTTGTCAAAATTTTTTGAAAAACGTGAATGGAAGAAAAAAGACTTTTTTATAAAGTATTTGAAAATATGAAATTAGTGATTTATACAAAATAAATTTTCAATTTTTTTATTCTTTTCATTTTGTTTACTTTAAAATTGTAATTTTATATAAATTAATAAATCAAAAATTGTAAAATTATAAAACTTTAAGCAAAGTATGAGTAATATTATGATATATATAATTTAGTTATTTCTTGTAACCTTCAGGGATCTCATAAAGAAACTTCTTGTTGCGGATAAGATGAGAAGATTGGGTAATATGAAAGTAAATTATTTTTATTTATTAATCACAAAAAACATATTTATCATTTAAACATATAAATCATTTATTAATGAAAATATTCACTATAGATATATTTTAATGTATAAATTTACCCGTTCGTTGTGGAATATATAATATATTAATAGTGTATTACTTCATATTCTATATTCTATACACCTCATCGAGCTAGTATTTCGGTATTACTTAGGTTTTACATTCATAAATTTATATTAAAGGTTTCGTTAAAAAAATAATAAAATAATATGCTTTTATTAATTTTAATGCTAACAATGTTAGTTTCATTAATTTTTGTCCTATTTCATTAAGAACTAGTGATTACCATCATTAAATTACCTCTGATAAAAAATTTGTCAAATGGACGAAACATCAAAACAACAACATTTTTGCATGATTTTCAATGGATACATGACAATGCTCGATCTTCTTCCCCAATAGAAACTTAATCTTTTTAGGAAGAATACAACATCGATCTATTTTGTCAAGTTCCCTTTCAGTTCAATTGTATTCGGTGTGAAAAATGAGTGTTTAAATTAATTAACGACACATACAACAGGAGACAGATACTGGGAATTAAGGTGTTTCACCTATTCTGTCAAGCATATTAAGGAGCCTATCCAGTAATCAATTTAAAAAATAAACTGGAATCTCTTAAAACTAATTTCACAGCTGTTATTAATGTAGCAGGACACTATGTGTTTATACAATTTAGTGTCATTTATATCAAATGTTTTTGATAGCTTTAAAATGAATACAGTTTTAAGATTGTCTGGGTGTCCGAACTATCAAAAGTACGAAAAAAGTACAGGTTTTACTCTCTACACTAGCATATATGGAATTATACAAAGGATTCACATTTGGTGAAGAAAGTTGCCAGTTGTCTTGAAAATAGTTTTAAAAAGTAATGATTTCTCCTTCATGAACTTTTGTACAGCCTTAGCCTTATGGCAGGTGCACTGTCGTGATAAAAACAAAATTTTCCTCGGGAACGTCCATCTTTAGCAACGGCAGTACAGTTAGTCTCAGAGCTTTTGGGTAACCTGTGGCATTCAGTCTTTAATCAGGAGGGAAGAACTCAGGAGGATTTACTTTTAAACTCGCTGCAACAATCTTTATTATGGGTTTTGCTTACAGCATGCTTAGTTCTGCTAATCGTTCGTGCTTCACTCATTGTATCATCCCCAAAGGGTTGCATGATAGATCTACTTTTTCATCTTCAAAAACGTTAACGATTCCAGCGGAATGGGATTTCATATCGTTCAAAAGAGCCAGACATCATTCAAAACAATTCTTCAACATTGCATTGGTCTCTAGATCATTACAAGACTCTTGCCACAAAGTTTCTTGACTGCACCACTGATCTGTGACTTATGAGCACTAAACTTTACGTATATTCTATAACGTAAACTATACGTATCATCTGTGAACAAAATATAAATAAATTGCTTTATATCAGCTTAGGTTCCATAAATCTTGCGTCAAAGTCCATTGACAGGACTTCCACAACAACCGGAATATGTTAATAGATGGTGTGGTTACCTTGTGACCTCATCTGTTATGATGTCATATATATATATATATATATATATATATATATATATATATATATATAT
>MQRK01135317.1:0-10690 GCA_001938485.1 Girardia tigrina | reverse complement strand
ATATATATATATATATATATATATATATATATATATATATAAAGTGAGCTAATAAAAAGAATGGAAAAATTTGAAATTCACTTTCGAGTTCATCCGGGAAATTTAAGATTATTCATTGAGCATTTGGCTTGGAGTCTTTGGCAATAAACAGTAAGCTTTTTTCTAATCATAAAAAAATCAATGTTTAAAGAGAAGACTCCAAATTGAAATTGACAAGTTCGGATCTTGCAAGATCTCATTGGTATTGATCAGTTGTGCAATGACCTCAGATACAGTTTGGTGATTCCTTAGCTGATTTGAAAGGTAGCAACATTTCCTCCAGTCCATCTACTTCAATCGGTAATTATCATTCATTCCCTGGAAACCTTATAAATCATGCCAACAAACTCAAAGGTCATTAAAAGATCTCTTTTAGCTTATTTGAGACTTTACGCTGGTGTTATCCGTCATTTGTGTGGCCTTGCAAGTGTTAGCAATGTCCACATTCAATGTCGATAACGGTTCTTCATTTACCAAATAGTGAACCCAAAAATGCCAAATTTACAGAACTATAAAATATTATCTGTTTAAAATTTTAAATTATCTTTAGTTGTGATTATTATTTTGTTTAAGTATTCTAAAAAGATTGCAAATATTAAATAAATTCTACTTGTTGATATTATGAATCCTGAAGTGAAATCTGGAGATTTAAATGGCGACCACGCTGATGTTCCAATAAAAGTTTTGAGGCTTCCTAAACTAGAACTGCCATCAATCTTTAAGGAAACCCTCAAGAAGAAAAGGAAGTAGTACAATGGAGTGGATTCTGAAGAAGGTCAAATATGGTATAGAGACATATGCCAATGCTCAGAAATTTTTGGGATAACATTCTCGGAAATGTGTAACTATTTGTTGATAGGTGAAGCGAAAATTCTTTGGGAAATGCAACAGAAGAGGGTAAGAAACCAATTTCAGATCTGGAATCCAAAAATTGGTTCCAGAAAACATTTATAAAGAAAGTACCGCTGTTGGAAGAATTGGACAAACTAAGCCAAATTTGTCAAGGTGACAATGAAAGATTCTTAAAATTCGAATTAAGGGGTCGGAAAACCACTGAAAATTTTAGGAAACATAGCGATGAAGAAATTTTGAATGAACTTTTGAAAAAGCGGATAAAATCTCAAGTTCTGAAGGATCGATTTGTTTTCAAAACTAACATATCGGTGGACGAAATGAGAGCCGAAGTTAAGATTTATGAGGACAACATATCAAAAGAAGAAAGAAATGATGTTTTAACCGATTGATTGATTCATTTAGAAAGTCAAATCGAAGGATTTCTGAAAGGATTAGAAAATGCAGGAATAATTCGGAAATATAAAAGTGTATGGAACTCCTCTTTAGTCATTACGCCAAAGAAAGATGGAGGTATTCGAGTTTGTTTAGATTTCAGAAAATTGAATGATGTATCAAAGAAAGTTTCCTTTCCAATGTCAGACAGCCAAATGTTAATGGATGCTCTGGGTAACTCCAGAATGTTTTCCAGTATAGATTTAGGGAAAGCATACCGGAACGTTACAGAGAATAATGAATTAATTATTTGAAGATTTACTATTCTCTGGAGTAGTAATATACCTAGATGATGTATTAATTTACTCAAAATCAATGAAGGATCATATGAGACTATTAGAAGAAGTACTGAATAGACTGAAGAAAGTAGGTTTAAAAGTCAACACAGGGAAATGCAAATTCGGAGTTGGGGAGCTAGTATTTCTGGGACATACAATTAACAAAGAAGGTATCTCAACAAATAAATTGAAAGTGGCTGAAATTCAAAATTTTCCGATTCCAAAGTATACTCGAAATTTACGAGCACTTTTATGTCTGAGTAACGAATATCGAAGATTTATCAAGAATTATGTAGACTTAGCAGCACCTTTGCACAGTGCATGCAGCGGAAAATGCAAAGAAATATTTTGGTCAGACGAGTGCGACAGAAGTTTTAACGAATTGAAGCACAAGCTATGTGTTGCACCAATATAAGCATTTGTGAACCCGAATAATAATTTTATCTTAGACACAGATGCATCATACGTATCGATATGAGCAGTTCTTAGTCAGATATCAGAAGAGAAAGAAGTAGTAATCGCGTATGCATCGAGGACTTTAACCAAACATGAAAAAGGG
Source organism: Girardia tigrina (assembly GCA_001938485.1). Classification (NCBI taxonomy): domain Eukaryota; kingdom Metazoa; phylum Platyhelminthes; order Tricladida; family Dugesiidae; genus Girardia; species Girardia tigrina. Next base: position 8,527 of record MQRK01135317.1, on the reverse strand, counting down.
TACTGTGTGACAAGAAAGGAACTATTAGCTTTACAAGAGTTCATCTTACATTTCAAGCAATATTTATATGGTAAGCTATTTATAGAAAGAACTGATCATAAAGCACTAGTGTATATTAATAGTACTTCCAAACCAAATAACTCCTCAATTCCAGGCATGGTTAGCAAATATGACAGATTTATACTTTGATTTGAAGTATAGAAAAGGTGACGAACATGAAAATGCAGATGCATTATCACGGCTATACGACGACGTTTGTGCACAATGTGAAACAAAACATAAAGAACCAAAATCAACAAAAGCAAGGGTGAAACACATCAATACAGTGGTGATTCAGTCTACAATTCAATGGATAAAAGACGAACAAGAAAAGTGCTCAGAGTTGAACCAGTTGAAACAAATACAGGAGATGGCAGAGGGTGAAAAGAATGAAATCACCAAGGAGTTATTGCAACTAAAGGACAATTAGTTTATCAGAATGGGTTATGGGGTAGGCAAGAAGTAAATTGTGTGTTACCATTGGTTCCGAAGCAAATTAGAAGAGATTTCATCAGGAAAATACACAGAAATTTATGTCATGTAGGTATCAAAATGACAAAAGAAGTATATCCAAAATCATTTTATGCTACCAGATTTAGTGAAAGAGGTGCATATCGTTATAGGAGAATGTCAGAAATGTATACGCAGAAACATTCCAAGTGAAAAAACAAAAGAGAAGTTGATTCCAATAAGAAGTGACGAGTTTTTAGAGCAAGTCGTGATGGATATCGCATATGTGGGTGACAAGAATAGCATGTACCTAAATCTTTTGGTCATGGTGGACCAGTTTTCGAAATTGGTGTCTTTGACAGAGATTAGAACTCAAAACGAAGACACCATAGTTCAATGCGTGTTGATAAAATGGATATATAGATATGGGAAGCCAAAAACAATATTAACAGACAATGGAAAATATTTTACGGGCGGAAAATTTAAAGATTTTTGCAGGAAATATGGAATCGAACAAATATTTAGTAGCCCACTCCAACATCAATCAAACTTGTTGGCAGAAAGAACTATTCGAACAGTGAGCGACATGATAGTAACAAGCAGAGGAGACACAGACAAACGATCATGGTGGTAAATTGTTCCGAAGATAGAATTCTGTCTAAATGCAACAGTTCAGAGTACGACCGGATATTCGCCCTTCGAAGTTGTGTTTGGTAGAAAAATAAACTTACATGCGGCAGCAGGAATAGCTAAAACGGAAGAGAGCAACGTGATCAAGATGAACGTAAGAGAAAATTTAGAGAAAGCGGCAAGATGAATGGAAAATTGGGAGAGAGAGAAGAGAACAAATCGACATTTCTAGGATGGTCAGAAAGTCTTTGTAAAACAAGATCCTACAAAACTGAGAAAGGACACTCCCATTCGATGGACCGTACCAAATTTTAAGACATATCGCCATACCAATTGGAATTACAGAATCTGAAAGATGGAAACATAATTCGTCGAAGAATTGAGTGGATTAAGAAAGTGAATAACGAATTATAAAAGAGGGAAAAGTTGTGATTATTAATTGTTTAAGTATTCTAAAAAGATTGTAAATATTAAATAAATTCTACTTGTTGCTATTATGAATCCGGAAGTGAAACCTGGAGATTTAACTTCTTTATATAATTTATGCATCAGAAACATTCATTTAACTTCAAACTCTTGAATTATACAATTATTTTGATGAAGTTATAACTCTCCTGCCCAGCCCCCCCCCGACGACTGGCCGATGTCTGGAATATTATTGAAGCAATTTGAAAGTAATTCTTTGGTAATACTGAAAGTGAAATCAAGGATTATTGCAAGAACAGCTCTAGTTGAGGCACTCATGGATCTGCCACTAGAAAACGCGCTGGTCGACGCTCCCCAGCAAACAGAACCAATTTATTCGAGTCGATGAGAATTATTTTGCAAATGAGTTCAATTATTTTGTCAATAGATTTATGTGGTGTAATTTGATGGGCAACTTGCGCCTACCGCGGCGGAATGGGTAAGCGAAGGACTGTCCTTGATCTCGACTGGAATAACCTTCCTTTGGTTATTATGGCAAGAATGACTATTTTACCTAAATTAATACTTGAAAATTATACTTTATATCATAATGACGCATAAATTACAAATGATATTTTATATTTGTTACAAATCGTAGCATCAGGTGTACCTCACCATACAAACTTGACTGTAAAATATAAATAAATAATATCTAAGGATCTGTGGAGAGAGTCGCAAAAGTCTGGACCAAGATCTGTTCCATCGATAGCGTAATATTTGTCTGATTAATCAAAGATATCAAATAAACTCAGAGTAATGTTGATAAAATAACATCTGTAAAAAGAGATAATAGTAAATATAAAAATATAAAGTAATCCTTTCGAATATTTCATCGAGATCGAAAGGACAAACAAGTTTTGAAAGAAGGTTTCATCGGATTATTCGAATTCTCTGAGCAATGGAGGCCTGACACATGTGACACTTGAGAAGGTTGTTGGCACAGCTGTCGCACGAGCCGTGGCCGCAGCCGAACACGATGCTTATCGGTCTAGATCGACAGACTACGCAGATTTTCTATAAATAAAGGTCATATTCGATTCCATATAGAAACTTGAACTACTTCTTCCTTCAATTCCTTAAGTCTTCTTTGGAGGTCTCGTACATTTTCTTCATTACTCTTTTCTGTTTTATTTTCATTCAAAGTGTTCTTCTCGCTCTTGACCTGAAAGTCGAAATTATTTTTATAAAATTCACTCATTTTATGAGGGAAGGAACAAATTCTTTTACCTGACAATGGCCTTTAGAAATATGGCATGAGGTTCATACATCGAAAGTGTCATACAATATCAGTAGAAAATTCGCTTCAAATATGATTTATAATTACTGTTAAATGTCGGGGGTATATCACTCGGTTGAAGACAAAGGTCCATTACTCACTTATTCAAATTTTATTTACTCCCTAATCACAAATAATATCACTTCAAATTTCCCAATTTCTGTCTGAATCTCTGAACAACTCGTTTTGAATTTTGTTTTGTGAAACGTTTTTGATTTCGATTTTATTGACTGTAAACCGGAACGATTCTCTTTTAATTTTAATATTAAATTTAATTTCGTTTTTGTGAATTTTGGTTTTTCTAAAATTCTTCTTTATTTATTTTCGTTGTTCTGAAGTCTCTGTAATAAATAATTCCAATGACCTTTACACTCCGATTAAAATTTTGTACTTTAAATTGACTGACTTTTTTAAACTTTTCCATTTGGTTCTTAAGCTATTAAGTACTTCAATCTCGTTTCGTAGTACAATAAGACATCTAGATTTTATTACTTTCCCTTTTAATTGCGATACACGAATTCTTGAAAATTTAGGAACCTCTCGTAAAAAAACCAAGATAGACTAAATTGGGAAACATTTCCAATGATCTCTGTCTAATACAATCTCAAGTGTTATCTTCACTCATTTTATCCGCCAAGCGTAAGGAAAACTGCCTCTCCCATTTATACAAAAAGAATCGGGATAATATAGATTACCCTTCTTATCTTATGCAGTCTACATATTATTTAATACTCGCGAAGAATATTTGATGGATACTAATTTTATGAAGCTACTTTTCCACCAGTAAATTCCTTTTATTTATGTACTAATTGTTAAGAACATTGACACAATTTTCATTCGAATATTTATTATTATCACATTTAGAATCTAAGGGGCTTTTGTGACTTAAATTTGTGAATAATTAATTTGTAATATCATATTTATAATTAAATCATTTCAAATGATTTATTTATATAAATTTAAAAAAAACAAATATTTCGGATTAATATTAAAAATTTTAATTAAATTTTAATTTATTAGAATTTGACTTTTGGGGAAATAAATATTCAGAGTAACACACATTGTCAATAAAATTAGGTTTTAAATAAAAATCTTAATGTTTTAACAAGTAATTGTAACATCAAAATTTGTATTAATAAAATAACTATAATCAAATGTTTTCTTTTAAAAATTGAGTTGTAAAATAAAAATCATGTTTTAGTTACAATTAAAATGGTATCAAATTTGTATTAAAAAAATATAATTATAATTAAATGTTTTTTTTTAAAAATTAGGTTGTAAAATAAAAAAAATCATAATGTTTATTTAAAATTGAAATAGTGTCAATTTGTATTAAAAGAATAATTATAATTGAATGTTTAACCAATTAACGAAGAATAAAATAATAACCAATTTAATTTTAACAGTAGATGTACCATTCAAACATTATAAAATATCTAAAATTATATTTAATTATATTTTAGATAAATAATATTGAAATAACAACATTTAAATAATTTTAAATTAATAGAAATTGTTGCAAAATACGTTTAAAAATGATTTAAAATAGAACAGTTATTATTTAGATTTTTATAATGTATTTTGAAGATTTTTATAAAATAATAAAATCTTAATATAAAAATTAACGTAATAAAAAAAATAAATTCTATTTTAATTGACGTTTTAATAGCTTATCAGTATTATAATCCAGTATTTTTAAGTATAATTAATCTGGTCAAAGAAAAAGAAAACAAAAGAAAAGTTCCTCAAGAAAAATTGTTCAAATAATTGTTATTGTTATAAGAATAAAATTTAGTGTTAATGAATTATAATTTTGATCAAGAACCCAACAGAGTCATTACAACTATCGTTTGACATCGCTCTAATTGGTTTTGTTATTTCTATTATCAATCATGATTATTCGAACAATTTTTCTAAATCATTTAAAAATATTTAATTCTTAAAAATATTAATTAAAAATAACAATTTAAATCATTTCTAAATAAAAACACAAATTAATAAAATGTTATCAAATTATTAAAATGATTTTAATTTAAATTTTATTAGTTTTACTTATATCAAGCTAAATTCTTTTCTTTTCCTAAAAAATATTAAACTTGATTTTAATTGTTAATTAAAAAGAATATTAACTTATAAAATGATTATTTTAATTATGTTCGAATAGTCAATCACCGTAAATACAAAAAATACCAATTTCCATCTGGGTCGGAGAATCACAATTCTATATTCAGTATACTCAAATCAACACACAGTATCAATACATTCACAAAGTCATACAAGTTAAAATATTCCTCACACCTATAATTCAGCACAAGTTACAATTAACAAAATCAGATGATGGTTTCCCAAGCCATCTTAACAGCATCTAGCATACTAGCATGAGATGAGGCAATATGACTAACAAGCTATATATTTCCAATAAGGATTCTGACAAATTACTAGGATTTGTATAAGCGTCATTCGACGTCTACAGTTGACTTCTGCATTAATCTTCTGGGACCGGAAATCCATTCTATACTTTCTAATGTCAGCAATGTCACAAAGTCTTTTGAACTCTCAAAAACAATTCATGAAAGGAAAGGTTAAGAATAAGTATTTACACTAAATATTAAAAAAACCTTACACTAATACGCAGTAAATTTTGAATGAATACATCGTATCGAAAAAGTAACGCCTTCCACTGGATTTCTGATTTGATAAAAAAGTCTAAAGAATGTGTTGGGTTGGGAGATTTATTATACGTGTATAAATACTAATAATATTATTTTACAAACCAAATCGTAACTGATACCCTCTCTTCCTCTGCCAGAATGAGCATGAGTTTCTTTTTCAGGGATTCATCTAAGCAAATATCAATGGGAGTCATTCCAGCTAGATTTTTTATGTTTAACTTTGCTCCCTTTTTGGCTAAATATAAAATTATATCTTCATCTTTGTCTGAACCTTTTTCTATCTTGCCATATAAATCATCTTTGTCGAATGCCAAACCCATCTTCTAAAATTAGCCATTCATGAAAATATTTACATAGAAATAGAATTCTAACATTGATCCGCGCTCTATTGTGGATCTTAATACTCATGGAAATGGCCGTATCTCCATCATCATCTTGCACATTCAAGTCCGCTTCATGTTCGACCAGTATTTTGATGATGTCCAAGAATCTCATGAAAACAGCCGTATGTAATGCTGTATGTTTCTTATTATTGAGAATGTTAAGATCGACTTTGTATTTAATAAACAAGTTCAAACACTTGACGTGGTTATTAATTATAAGTATGTGTAACGCAGGAAGCTGACTGCCAGCGACATAATTAGCGATTGGAGCACCTTCTTTTTTAAGAAAAATTTCCAGAATTCTGAAAAAAAGAAATGTTTTAGATGTCAAATATAATAATAGGATCATTATTAATAAATAAATATCCACGGATTCTACAATGGAATTGATAAGATCATTTGCAGGGGACAGAAGAAGTCGAAACTCTGAGTACTAACGGTTAGAAGTCGAAGAAGTGAGTCTCAAATGACTGCCGGTAGTTGTTGCTTTTGCGAAGGACCTTCTACCACTAATTCAATCGACGATTCTCTAACTTAACTGCTTTGTAATCGTTAGTAGTTTTCATAACAAAACAAAGAATTTAGATACATGTTTATTAGTCAAAACTAAAATTGTGATAGTCATATTTAATGAAACACTTTAAGTCTAAAGACAAGCAAATAAAACTAAAACATTAAACCTGATTATGTGTTAACTAGCACCAATCGATTGTCCGATTGATTTCTGCTTCAAGGCATTCAAGGAAACTAAAGATCCGAAATAGTTTCTTAGGAAGGACCACGCCAAAACCAGAACTAAAGCAGCTGAACAACCAATTCCATCACCAAGGAGCATAAAGTAAAATAAAATACAACTGCTTGCCCTACCCCAAGGAATACACTACAGCGATGTGCTTATAAAAACAAATAAAAAGAATCACAGAGTACCTCACACAGACACACAAGAAAATGATGCCAAGATCAAAGAAGGTTGAAGAGTTATAAAAATCAAACCAAATTTCAAGGTGTCAATTGCAATTGCGAGGATATCGGAACTCTAAATTGAAATGACTGGCTGGCTGCTCAGGGCCTAAAGACTAATAAACTGAGAAACAGGAAGACCACTAACTCCATAGGAGGCCTATCAGGGAGCTACTTTATATTTAATATTTGCAGTTTTTTCTAATGAGCCTTAGATTTATACAGTTCTATGAATCTCTATTGATAAGACACTTACACCAATCATTAATTAAAAGCCGCCTCAATATGAAATCAAAATACACAAACTTAAATTTTAAGAAAGGCAACACATTTTCAGACATTTTCACTCCAATCATAATGTCAAATTACATCGTGGCGCTCGGAAATATACATAAATTTAAAAATAATTAACCAAAAAATTATTTAATGTTAATTTATTGAATTTCCAAAAATTAAGTAAAACACACACTTTATGATCTCTCTGAAACTCATTAACCAATCACTGACAGCTAACAATTGCAATTGGAGAACACGATACGTTGTCTCTTTCGTTCCGCACTTTACAAAATAATAATTACAATCGACAACAAAAACAGTAATAAATCTCTGACATAAAATCTTTCAATCTAATTTTTTTCGTTCACATTAAATCTAAAGAAACCCAAAAACCTCAATGTTAGCTGACTGAAATGACTGACCAAATGTTTTTGGTGTATATTTAAAAAATGTGTTTATATTTTCATGTGCACATAATATCGACACAATTAACATAAGGATGATAGTGAGCATGGCACGAAATGCTTCGCCTGATTTGAAATTCAAGTGCAACTACATTGTCGTATTCCTAAGTAGTGTCCATACAGAACGAGCAGTAAAGTCGGCAGCAATAAATCTATTGAATCGCCCTTTAAAACTAAATTATAAAGATGACGAATTCAAAATTGCTCTATACAACTACAAGTCCGAATAGCTCAAATAAAACATGGAAAATTATACGTAAATTGTAAATTTTTAAGCAGCACAAATGGTGAAACTGAGCACTCGACTTTCTAATTGAACTACTTCGACTATCACTGTAAACACGGAACAAAAACAAAACACTATTTATAAATATTATAGTTCCATTCAGTCTACATCAGCTCTTTTAATTTGAGCTTTTAAATATTTGTCTTGAAAAGAACAAAACACTCTACTGCTTCTTGAGTGTACGATCTTGCAAGGAAGAAGAGAAACCGACTGTTAGTTGGGTATGTTATTCTATCATTTATTTTGCCGGAAATATTTTGATAGATGCATTCTAAATAAACATGAATTCAAAAGTTCTCACCTTTCATCGCCCCTTATTGCAGCTATCTGAAATGGAATTAGTTGATTATTCCCAGTAGCTCTGGGATCCGATCCTGCCTCCAGCAGCATCTCTACAATGTCACCTTCAGACTTCTGGGTGGCCAGATGGAGAGCTGTATCGTTATCGAAGTCCTGAATAATCAAATGCTCAACCATAATCATATAGCGATTGCCTTCACTTAAAGTGCCGAGAAAGAAACATAAATAATATAAATAAACAAATAAACATAATGAAACGTAAAGACGATTTACTTCTAAATGCGAATCTTTGCTAAATGTGAAATCATTTGGCTAATTAAACAAAC
>MQRK01135307.1:0-14984 GCA_001938485.1 Girardia tigrina | reverse complement strand
TATTTAGGACCAGAAAACTTTTTCTAATATTGAATGCAGTGGAAGGCATGAATTCCTGGAATTCCTCCGGTAATTCTAATTGAATTGTTTAAGAACTTCTTGTTAATGATTTTTATAAAATAAGAACAGTTAATTATATTATAATTACCCTATGTATATTTCATTATTTATTATGTTTTATAAATCTTAATGGCGGATGTATTGAGTGTTTTTGCAAATCGTACGTAAAAACTCTTGAATATCGTAGATTTAAGTCCAAATATTCGTACAATTACCGAATAAATTTACGATAGTAATAGAATAAAGAGAAGCTAATTAATTATCAAACAAGTTTTATTTATTTCTTTAATGAAAATATTTAACTCCTTAACGTGGTATTTAATCTATAGTAAACACATATATGATTTTTATTTATTTTACTTTAGGTGGTGGAATCTGCTATATCTAGGATTGAAATTTTTCTCTGAAGTGCATGAAGTACATTTAGTTATATAATCAAGGAATGTTTATAGAATCTGATTAAAAACAATTGGCAATATAACCTATCTAAAAATGTAAATCAATGTTAGTTAGAATGAAGTTCTATCCTGGCAAAAACTGCAATAATCAAGGATCTCAATCGATCAACTCAGATGTCAATGTTTACTAATCCGTATTTTGGAATGTTCATTTGTCTCTCTAATGGGACCCTTTATGTATATGTTATTTATATGACACTCTCTCCTCTTAAAATTATTAAGCCCCGTAGCTTTTAGGAGGTCCTGGAAAGCTGATAGTGCCTTCATACCGCCCTCCCTCAACTGTGGATCAACACTAAACTCCTCCGCCTGATAACAAGCATCGTTGTAGCACTGATCAATTCGATTGATTCATCGGATATTACAGCAATGCTGGTTCACCATGATTCGTAGCAATAATGTTGATCGGACACTCGTCCTTCACGCCCAAAATCGTAGTTAAGCCTTAAGAGTAGTCTGTTAGTTCACTAGTATTATAGATTACTGTCAGTCGTTCAAGCAGCATTCGACTAGCTTCGGAAATTTTAGTCTAGATTTCCTTGCTTTCCCATGGACACAAATTGGAGGTATGTCCGACTGGCTAACGCATCGATCCCCTCTCTAACGTACGAGTTTTCGCACCCATGACGTTCAAATTTATATACAATATTAGTTTTCAATGTGTAGTTAGTTCTCGATTTGATTTACATTAGAAGTTGTATTCTGCATCATTTTTAATCAGATACTATAAACAGTAATTACTAAACAACCAAAATCGGAAGAATAGGTTAGTAATACATATTTTATCTAATTTTATCCAATAAAATCAAACTAGCGTATAATATTTTATATCTTTTTACCATTTACCAATAAAATATTTATTTTTTCAATATCTGATCATTATTAAAGTAGATCGAAAGAAGTTCTATAATGATAATTTTTAAAAGTGCTTTAAAAAATATTTATTTATGTACTAGTATATTAATTTAATTATTTATCAATGAATTACTTTATTAATTTACTAAAATTCATGCCATGTTTAGTGAAGTAATAAATGGTTACTCATATGATGTTTTGCATTATTCGCTATATCAAAAAACAATTAAACAATGCATATATATGGCGTTTATCTTAGTAGAATTTCAGTGAAAATAAATAATCTCTGATTTTACAAATATGTGTACATGTAATACCCATAATTGTTACAGCCATGTTGCATATTATCAATGCTAATGCTTTGATTTTGATTAACTGAAACTTTATTGTTATTGATGATTAACTTCCTCCGTTATGTACTTCGATTGAAATTATTATGAATCGCAAAAAATGGATTTTTCGAAACAATCTTATGATTACTAGATTATTAAAGTAAATTAGTTTAAAAAAACAGATGGTACAGAGTATTAATAGGAAAGTTTGGGCAATGTCCTAGAGTGCCTTAGATGTAGCTACTACTGCATCTGTCGACAGAGCATAACATACCTGAATAAATACAGATTTCATGTAAATTAGACTTAACAAAGTAACCCAAAACAAAAATTATGGTTAAGAAGAGAAAATAATATCATAAATTACATTTAATTCTGAATAATAGCCAACAAATTTGCTGTTAGAAAATCATAGTTCGACTAATTTAACATACGCATTTGAAGTTATTTTTTTCTACTTTTCCTTCACTATTTAAGTAAATGAGCAAGAAAACAATTTCTACATATTGATCAATGGAAAAGAATAGATAGAATGGTTGATTGTAGATTGAAATAATAAATGGTTTTGAAAATAATTATATAAAAATAAATCTTTATCACCAATCGACACATTCGCATAATCAGAATGAATAATCAATTATCCGTATTAGAGAACAATGACTATCGATTACATCACTCGGGTTCCGAGTTCTAAGGCACTTATGTTTCGGATTCTTCACAATTCGTCGGAATCAAGACAAATTTTATGAATTACTCACCAAAAAAGAAAAGCCAAACATCGAACGAGAAACAAGATTTAAAATAAAAAACATTTACAGTGAAATGATAAATTCTCTCAGTTTGGTTTAATTATCAGCTGATCCAGATCAATTTGATCCTTGATCATTCCATTTAATAGACTATTATGAAACTCAAAAGGAATTTGTCACAAAGAAAACAATATTTCTCTACTCTCTCTTATGCGACAAATGAAAAAATACATCAATAATAAAATAAATAAACAAGTGACAATTAAAATATTAGTAATCGTAAAATAATTAAAGTAAATTCTTATATCTGATAGTTAATACATAATTTCAAAATTTAATGAATTTTTAATTTATTTTAACTTTTAACTTATCAATGGAGGGTCATCAGATAACTCCAAATGGTAATTTTTAATTAATCTACGAAAACTGATGTGGCTTAGAAAGGTTTGCGAAATGAATTGAAAATGGTCAAAATTGTTTGTGGAAAACGTTTAATCTTTATACAATACTTTTCTTTAAGTTGAATGCACTTCATCTAACTTCTAAAGTTATTCTTCTAAATTCCTTAGCGACTATGAAAGTACGATTCTTTAATATTCTTCTGATACAAGCCATGTCTTTTTTTCATGAATTTGTATCCACTTGGTCTAGATCAGGGGTGGGCACACTTAAACGTTGTATGATCGACTAAAATTTTTAATATTTAACTGCAATCGACTCTTTCAGAAATAAGAAAACATAACACAGTATGTTTATTAATTTTATTATAAAATTACATAAGTATTGTACAAGGTAAGTGTAATTAATTTTGGATGTTGATACGTGGCATTACATTTCATCGCAGTCTTGTAAAGTTAGGTGTTTTTATTCACTGATACACAGTCTGATAGATGTCATCAAGTGGTTATCAGTCAGATTTGTGAAATGAAAATAAATTTTGCGATTTAATTATTTTCATTTGCAAAAATGCTGCTTCGCATAAATAAGCGGAACCAAATCATGTAAATATTCTTGATGCTACTGATCTCAATAATAAAATTTTTTTCTTCACGTACAAGCTTCCAAAAAAATTCATTTGCACGTGATTTCAAAATTTTATCTGTTTTTTTTTTAAACTTCCGACTCTACATCTGATAAATTTAATTTGAAAATATGAGCTGCATTGGATGACATATCCTCGATATTATATTCTCCACATGGAATGGAAATAAATTCAAAAATAGTTTGAAAACGACTAAGATTTGAAAATCGTATCTCAAATTCTGAATAATTATTGTCTATTTTAGAACAAAACTTTTCGATGTTGCATTGACAAGTAAGTTTAATCTGATTCTCTAAATATAGAAAATTCTTTAAGTTATTAAATTTATCTGAAAGACGTCTGCGATCTACTATGAAACTGCTCGCGATCGACCGTTTGAGCACCCCTGGTCTAGATGATTAGCTCAATATTCAACATCTATTGTTTGGCCTTTCGAAAAATAGTTAAATTGAAATATTAACTTATTTGATTTCACGAACATTGCCTTCTTTGTTGGTGAAGAAACCATGTCTCCACTCTTTTCCTTGCTACTTGGTCTAACAGGTATAATAAAGAAAACAAATTTTATCTGTTGTAAAAAATCATCTTGGTAAATTCTTATTTTCAGAACTTATTTTGTCGACAACTTTTTAATCCCTGATTACACAGTTGCGATATAAAACGATTTTTTATCTGAAATGCCTAAAACCTTAGAAATTTTGATGACCTTTACTTTGCGATTCAGTATAAATGTATTTTGTGCTTTGTGACAGTTTTTGGTCGTTCATTGCACGAGTAATCTTTTAGACTTACACTATCTTGTTTAAATTTCGTCACCCACTTATGCAGTCATAAATAATGTCACAGAGTTTCCTAAAGTATCATATATATTTTTAAGAATTTATGTTGTCATTCGATTTTTTCACGAAATATCTCATAATGTTATTAATCTCGTAACTTACCAAACTAACTTTTTACAAAACTGATCCAAATTGATACAACCAAACAGATCAATATCAAATTCGAAATTTTTGACAATTTGGGCCAATTGTTACGCATGTATTATGTATCCATGCTTCATTTTGAAAATTTTTCAAAACTTCTTCGTATAACTAATTTACTCTTCATCATTTTATGTATCAAGAATCATTGTTCAGATAAATATTATACAATTAGACTTATGTATCGTTTTTTTTTCGAAAAAAAAACGTTATAAAATAAAAACATGTTTGGGATCCCGAAAGGACATCTAGCTACAAATTCGGATTGTTTTAGTTCTTTTTTTCAGAATGTGAGAATGAAAATTTAAAAAAAATAAAAAACAATAAAATGGTGCTCGTCTGAAAATCTCAGCAAGGTAAACAATGAAGATGAGAATAATGTTTAAATAAGGGTATGTTTCAATATTTAACAGGTCATGAAAACAACACGATTAGAATTTTTAGATCTTTTTTCTTTGAATATCATTAAAAAATATCATTAAAAAAATACTTCCGAATAAGTTTTTTTTCAAAATTTGTATTTTATCTTTACACAGACATTTTTTACTCGCCAGTTCTTCCCTTACTGTGAATTTTATTTTATGATAATTCATAAAATTTATATAGAGAATAAAATTCATTTGAATTAAATAACGTGGTCTAAAGTTATTTATGCAGTCTGATTTAAAAACTCTAGTTCCTAATATTAGATGAGACCTTTTTGTTATATTTGTCATTGCCAATGGTGATTCACCATCGATTCTTTTATTCCAAAAATTATTCCAAATTATACATTCCAAAATTATTACTCGTAATCATTCATGCATCGAATTATCACTGGTGATGAAAAGTACATTTATTTCGATAATCCAAAACGAAAGAGATCATGGACAGACCTTGAAAAGGGGCCAAAGATGACTCACAAGCATAACATCCATGGAAAGAAGGTGCTGCTCTGCATATGGTTAGATCAGAAGGGTATTTCGTATTATGAACTTCTGTTAAGGCGGGAGCAATTAATGGAGAGCAATTAATCAATCTGAACAGAGAAGTTACCATAAACCGACAGGAATGAACCACAAGACAAGAGTGTCCGATATTGCTTCACGACAATGTGAGACCTCATGTTGCAAAACCGGCCATAAATACAATAAAAGAACTGAACGGGGAAATCTTACCCCACACGCCCTACTCTACATCGAATTATCACTAGTTTCGATCAATGGCTCACGGATTGGCGGAACAGAAGTTCACAAAACACGAAGTGCGAAAATGGTTCGATAAATGGGTTGAGTCAAAACAACCGAAATTCATTGTTGATGGAATCCATAAATTATCAATCAATTGGAACAATGTTGTTGTTAATAGTGGTTGTTATTGTTGATAAATGTTTAATTAAAACCATATTCTAAAAATCGTAAAAAAACGAACTTTCATATTTGTACATCTAATAAATTGTTCATGAGACTCAATAACCTGGACCCCGTTGAGCAACTGATCAAAAAATATTGAGAAATACCTCTACCTAATTACACGTTTCTTATTTCTGATTTAAAATTAGAATTCTCGCGACCATTAAATATTGAAATAGACTGGGGTTGGTTATTTTCATTTAATAAATTTAGACTACTTTATTGAGAAAAATATAAGAGAAAAGGAAAAAAATAGAGCAAGGTCTACCTGATAACATCATTGGATCCACATCAACACCCTTCTTAACATGATCTGGTTCCCCTGTCAAGGAACTTTCATCGACTTTGATGTCATTGCTTTGTATGATTATTCCATCGGCCGGTAACAAATCACCTTAATACAAAAAACCGGTACAAAAAAGTTACTTGAAGAGATTTTATTGTCAATAATTAGATTTGTTAAATTTCCCAAAATAAGCAGAATCTCTACCATATTTCACTTGGCAAATATCCCCAACGACGATATCGCCAACAATAATTTCTTTGGCCATTCCACCACGAATAACTGCAATTTTATGATTTCCTTCAATTTGATCTTGTAAGCCGCGAAATTGGCGCTCTTTTTGCCAATCATTAAAAGCTGTGACCAAAACCACAACAATTACAGCCCCAAGAATCGCAACACCCTCTATCCAACCGGCATCCCCTTCAGTCTCATCCCCGCCGTGACTTGAACCACTGTCTGAAATTTTTTTATGTCCTTTCAATTCAATTCTTTATTTTACAAAATAAATTTTTAGTTCAATTGTATCAGTTCAATGTTGAAACGAAATTTGGCCATTAAAATCAATTTGAGTAAAAAAAAATAGTAAATTTAAAATGTTAGATTTATTAAAAAATATTTGCTCATTTGAAAATCAAGAAAAAAGAATAATTTGTTTTTTTTTCTAAATTTATATCATCAAAATTTATTAATTTGTTTTTTATTGAAATTTATTCAAAAAATAAATATTATATACAGTAATTTAATATGATTGGAGGAATAACTTAAAATTCAAAAAATTCATTCAAATTTAAGTTTGATTTAAAATGCTTATTTAAAAATGCTTTAAGTATTATTTGTATGGCTATATATATATATATATATGTGTGTGTGTCTGTAAATTTAAAAAGAAATCTTGGTGAATTTGATTGTTGGAATGTTTTGAAATGAAAGATAAAATAAATAATCAACGTGAAAGGTTCAGGCAAGGAATATATATATGATATATAATAATAATCCCATCATTAGGTCACAAAATGTACCAAGCAAGTACACTATATGGAAACTTGCCGAAAATAAATCAAATTTATCTATTTATCTTATAAAATTTATTATTTATCCAATTGGATAAAATTTATTTATTTTCGGCAAGTTTCCATATATTGTACTTGCTTGGTACATTTGGTGACCTGATGATGGGATTTTGATTATCTTGAAACGCGTCGTCTTATTTTTATCCCTATTATATAGATTATACCTTACAATGTATATAAATATATATATATATATAATTTCATTAAGAATGTTTAATTGTTTCAAAGGTTGATTTTTATGATAAACAGTTTTTTATTCACTTTCACAATTCTAATATGCGTACAATAATGTTAAAGAAAATAATAAGGTTCTTTCCAATAATATTAGAAATAAGAATTCAAAGTGGACCTCGCGAAGGTCTGGATGGTCATAATATATTACATTACATCCAATTTTATGAAGATTTAATATTTTATTTTGACATATGACCGAATTACGATATGACCTTGATAAATACTATCATTAGCAAAATACTGGTTTCGGATTAATCTAGCTTATTTTTAGAACTGATTTTATTTATACATTATTTATGTTAAAATGTTATAAACATATGACAAATAAATAATCATCGATGAAAGGAAAATAGACAAATTATTAGAAATTTAAAATGTACATTTCAGAGCCAAAATTATCATAAAATATAATCCGTGTATAACAATAATTAAATTCTAATAAATAGATATTGGACAAAATCTTGAGGTAATATTATATAACCATCTCCAAAATTTTCTTACAACCGACTCTTCTTTTTTTCAAGAATTATTTTTTTATTAATCTTTTTAAAAATCTTCTATTTACCCAGTCATCATTCTTAGTGCTAGAGCAGATATCAGTTTTAATATTATGAGGATAAAAATAATTTCAATTTAATTATTAAAACTACAATAATATCTTCACTTATTATTTTATTTTTATTTAATATCTTTATAATATAACACAGTAGTAATTTTTCAGTAATAATAGTGATATAATCTTATACAAATGGAGGATGTATTTCCCATCGCCAATGTCAATCATGGGATCCGTTCGAGTCCCTCGCGGAGGGTGACTGCTCTAATCAACAAACAACTGACAAATTTCCCAATTCACTGACATTAATGTCATTTGTTGCAAATGTCATTTATAATGCAAGTTATAAATTAATCATCTCCGGTCCTCTAGAAATGCAATAAAAACTTCTAAAATATATAACTAAATTGAATGATTATTTGTTGTACAAAAAATAGAAACACACAAATATATTCTTAATTAACTAAATTAGATTATCAAGAAAGAAAGATTATTTTTCTTTTACAATTCCCTCATCTTAAATGTGATATATATCTGAGACTTCATTATTTTGATTTATTGAACATTCTAACAAAATGTGCTAATTGAAAAATTTTACTTAAAATATGACTGTTTGATATTCATCGAGAATATTTCAGATAAAAAACAAAAATTTATAAATGTTAATATTCATTTAACTAATGGTGATCATTTTATAGATAAGAAAAAATGATTGAAAGATGTTGAATCTAAGATGGGAATACTATAATTTATAAGAAAGATCTATTTGCGTCCGCTATCATATTGATAGAATCCCATATTTTAATATTTACCATTTTTGAGTACAAGTATTTTTTCCTTTCGTCTTTGAATATTACAACTGAAATCAAGTACAAGTCGAGGGTTATAGTAAGGACAAATCACCGTATGTTTTTAATATCTTCCAATTTTCATCCGCATTCTCTGAAGTCCTTAGAAACCCTTCAGGGATTTCCTAGAAAGACACAAGCAAATGAAGTTTTGAAATTACAGTGGGGCCCCGACTGACGAACTTGATTTCTTATCAGTGGTTTGTTTGTGGAAACCTAGTTTTATTAGTAAAAAGTATTTTAAAAAATTTTTCTTTCAGAAGTAATAATAGACTAATGTATGATATATGTAGTAAAAAATAATATTTTTTTATTAAGTTGTGATTTGGGAACAAAATATTATTGATGGGGTGGAATAATCTATTAATTAACTGCACAATAAAGTGATAGTTTAGGCACACTGAAAGAAAAAAGAAGTTTGAGAATATTTTATAACTCTACTGAAAATTGACCGATGATGAAAAATAAATATATTCACTACATTCAATAGTGACTTTTTTGAATTATAGATTATATTATATTAAATAATTAAAACATATATTGTTACATAACTGTAACAAAAATCGAGAGACAAATATTTTCTTCAGCAATTCTTATTGATTATAATTCATTGTATCATAAAAAGAAATAGAAAATAGAATATAAATTATCAGTTTATTTAATATTAAAATAGAAATATCTGATAATATTACTGATAGTATTATATTCTGAACTTTATTCCATTTCTTAATGATTTATATAAAACAGCTCTTTTTCTTTCCAACGAATTTATCTACCAAACTAAATAAAAATAAATTTCTGTTTGTCCAGACAACTTTATAATAATGAAAATACATTATAATTTAATCTCACGTTAATGATATTTTTTTCATTTAACAATGTTAGAAAGAACTATCGGAAAACATCTGTAAGAAAAACGATTTGATCTTATACAATTTATTTTAATTTAATTATATTTATTTTTAATTTTATCGTGGTAATTAATTCCTAATGAATTCATCAAATGAATCTCTTCAAAGAAATCTTTTGAACAATTTTTCCACATCCGATTTTCATTTTTTGTTCAAAGAAAATGAATTTCGAGACAATAATCAGAGCAGATTATACACCGGAATGATATATTTTGATCTTTACAAGGATTTAATTGAGCTATTATAATGGGAACAATTAACCTTGGCAATTTTAATATTAAATATCCCTAAGCTGTGTTAACAAAAAACATTTATTACTCTTAAATTGTAAAAATATTCAAAAAAAAATATTTTTTTATAAATTATATATGATGTTCAATATTGTCGATTTTTATTATTTTTCCATAATATCGAATCAAATCCTTAAAAAATACATTTGGTGAAAAAAATCTAAAATTAAAAAGTAAAAAATTCTAATTTTTTAATATTTTAAATTGAAACAATTTTTAAAAATTCCAATTTTAATAGAGAAGAAAATATCTTTTTTGTACAAAAAAATTTCTATTTTTCTTTGATAAAATTTGGATAAAATCTTTGTCTAAACACGTTTTATTATTATTCACAAGATTTAATAAGTTAATATATTTTCTTAAATTGATCAGATCATTTTGCAATGCAGAAGAAATTCTCGAGATATCATAGTATCATAGAGGAAAAGAGAAAGAGGGAGAGAGATAAATGTACGAAAATCATATGTAACGAACATATGCCCACTCGAGGATAACAAGTAACTCATTTCGTCATCCCAATTGAATAATTAAATTTCAAGTGCCGGTTAATGGGAAATTAGTTTCTTTTTTAAAGTCTATTTATTACTAAATTGTTAATTTTTTTGTTACTGAATATAAAATTAAAGTCATTCGATTAATTTTCATTGATAAAAAATAGTGATTTTTGTTGTTTTTTCATCCATGAAATTCAGAAACATATTTTTGAAGGCTTTTTACTCAATCAATTTTCTTAAAATTTTGCACATTTACTCATTTTCAATACCAATAAATGATTATGTGAAAATTTGATCAAAGTAGTAAATCAAAAAAAAATTTTGCAAAAAAGAGTTTTACGATTATCCAAAAATGTTTAAACTGTATTAAATAGAAATGTTTTGGTTTTTTTCCTTTCATGCTTTATAATAAATTTATTAAGTTATTATTAGTTATTGAATTGCTAAATGGAGTTGTAATTTTTTTTGTATGAAATTTTCTCTTCTACAAAAGATTTAAATAGTTACTAATAACCTAGGAACGATTTGGTGTCATCATCACTGGCGAATGTTTTTCTGTTTAAGGAATTCTGCAGTGATCTAAATAAGTGAAAATCCGATGGGGCCAAGTCTGGAGAATACGGTGGGTGCGGCAAAACCTCCCAACCCAGTGAGTTTCTGGCAAGTGGTCAAACTTGTATGCGGTCTTGCGTTATCATGCTGAATTACAACTTCTTTTCGATTTGCCAATTCAGGACGTTCCTGTTGAATTTAATCAGCCAATTTCTCCAGCTGACCACAATATCTGTCTGAATTGATGATTTCAATCCTCGGAAGGAGTTCAAAAAACACAATTCCTTTAAAATCCCACCAGACGGAAAGCATAACCTTCTATTGGTGAATTTCTGCTTTTGGGATCGTTTTGACAGGCTCACTACGTTTTATCCATGATCGTCGGCGTTCCACATTGTTGTAAACAATCCATTTTTCGTCACCCGTCATTGCGTTCAAAAATGGATCACTTTGTTCTCGCTTCAAAAGGGAATCGCAAATGTCTATACGTTTCACCAAATGAATTTCTTTCAGTTCATCGAGTTTACTGACGAATCCAAGTTTCTTTAAATGACTTCCAACACTTGATTTTGATATTTCCAAAGTCTCTGCAACTTCTCTTGTCGTCATATGTGGATTAGATTTGATCATTGCTGTTATTTTGTCGCCATCAACTTCAACTGGTCGACCGGAACGTGGTGCATCTTTCAGATGAAATTTTTTAGAACGCAATTTAGAAAACCAGTATTGACACTGTCGAAGTTTTAAGGAGTCACTACCATATACAAAACATATCTTCTTATGAGCTTGCACAGCCGTTTTCCCTTTGCGAAAATAATGCAACAAAACATGACGAATATGCTCATTTTGATTTTCCATTTCGAATTGACGGTAAAGTAATAAATTAAAACAAAATCAATTAATATTTTGTATAAACANAGTCTGAAAATTAAGGTTTCAGAATATATAATTGAATTTAAATTTTATCACATCGTTTTATATTTTCAAGTTTTTTATTAGGACGTACTCAAAAACGCAATGACTTTTTGGCCAACCCAATAAGTGTAAGCGAAGAAGAAATCAGAAGCCGGATTGTTATATCAACAAGCGCAATGATTAAACTTAGCACAGTTTTTAACCTCAAAGAAATCCATCTCAAGAACAGATTAAAGATCTAAGGCTTTTGTCTGGGCAACACTCCTCTATGGACGCGAGAGTTTGACAATAAATCAGAAGAGTATGGATAGACTTAAAGCGTTTGAAATGAAGTGCTACTGGAGAATACTGAAGATCACATGGAAAGAAAAGAAGACAAATGACTTTGTTTGGAGGAGAGTGACAGTAATACTAGGTAAAAGACCGGAATCAATAGAAGAGATCATCAAGAGAAGGAATCTGAAATTCTACGGTCAACAGATAAGAAAACAAGCATTAGCAAAGGTTATGATTGAGAGAGTGAAAGGAGAAAGACCAAAGAGGCGATAGATGGACGATTTAAAAGAATGAACTGGACTGAGTATGGACTGTCTGAGAAAAGAAGCTACAAATAGAAAGATGTGGCGAAGGCTTGTTTATAATTGGGTGCACCCACGGCCCAACGGCTAAGGTCAAAAAGAAGAACTTCACTTTCTTTTATAAGATAAATAAGTTCTTTCAATTAAATTCCAGGATGTGTGTGTGTAACTATTTTGTATTTAAATGTGTTCTCTTACACAAAAAAAGAAAAAAATAAATTAAAAAAAACCAAAAAAGGTAAATCTACCAAAGCTGATCATTTAAAATAAAATCGGGACGAACGAACCCCTAACCGTTGATTTACTAGTTGATAATAATAATAATATAACGATAAAAAAAGTTAATAATAGAAAAATATATTTATCGAATGAAAAAAATATTTTCTGTTCAATTTTCTTTTTTCATCATTCCTGTGTGAATTTATCGAGAGAAAAATCCATATTCCATACAGAAGATGTAGACGACATTTAATAGATTCTTTCACTTTGTTATTATTTTATTATAATTAATGATAATAAATAGAACAAAAAATATAATTTAACATTATTAAATATTGTTTCAACTTTGACAATTAAATTTGTGATCAAAGCTTCTTCGGCTCACTTCTTTGGTTCAATGTGACATTAAAAGTAATTCTGAAACACCAGGTGAAAGTTTCAGTGTCGGAGTGTAGTTATCCTTGGCTGACTAACAACTTACTTGGCACAATATCAGCCAAAAGTATCGCATAATTTAAAACATTAGATTGTGACGCCAATTTTAATTTCATATTTAAAGAAGGGAATCCCGGAATATTTAAATCATCATATTTCCAAGAAAATCAAGTTCTCGAGAGAAGATAATACTGAAGTCTTAAGGTGGACTTTCGAAACATGAACCTCAGCACACGATCAATTCGACATATTCAACCAAGAACATCAAAGATAGGACTGAAATGTGCAGTAATGGAGAGATTTGATGTTTTCAGACGAAATTTTGTTTTATATTAATCGAATTCGAAACGCTAAGAAGTGGCTCAATGACTCAAAGATTGTTGTTCTGTTGTATGATTGGGCTGAACGCAGTAATTATGCTCGTGAGGATTTTCATTATTACCATGGACATTACGTAGAATCTAAAACAAGAGCCCCTTCCTAATAGAATAAATTAATTGAGAAAACAAAGGACAACCTATTAAATCTTAATTACTGTTTAACTCAACAATAGAATGTAACTAATCACTGTTTCTGTTGAGGGAATTATTCTTTGTTTAATTTTATTAAATTCTGCATTAATTTCGACCGATAAAATGAGAAAAGAATCTGGAAACTTCAGTTTTAATCCGAAAGAAGATATTCTAGAAGCTATGAAGAAGGATACTCAATATATTGTCAAAGTTGAAATATCTTGTATTTTATAATAGTAAGGCCTACATTTAGAATAGAGCGCCAAAACCAATGAGATAACAGCGGCACCCATCAACACTATTAACGTCAAATCTTGTAATGCTTCCCACATTAACATCAAAAATGTTTTCGGAGGTTTCGGTGGGATGATATTCGAACCGAATTCCTCTCTTCTGCTTTCAATTGAATCTTCATCATCAATGAGACCTAGTTTACACAATTGAAAAATTAATCTTGTTCAAGCACAACAGAAAATTTATAGGTTTTTTTCTGTTTTTTTTGTCGTGTTCAATGAGTTAAGTAAACACTGAAATCGTAATTATCAATAACTTCATTTGGAAGCATATTTCATTATTTAATTTAAAATTGATAGATGTAAATTTATTGCTAGAAATAGAAGCCTATAGAGAAAGAGTAAGAAGAGAAAAGAAACACGGAGGCAGCACTAGCAGGCAGTGTTGTTTGATTGGGCTAGATATTATTTATTAGTGATGTGAGGAATTTTTTCCTCGATTATTTAATGGCTTCAATTGCACATACAAAGAAGTTAATACTTTGCTACAAAAAAAATCGTAAACGAAGAAAATTTGCATCTATAAAAGAAAATCATTGAATAGTTGATAGAAAAGATTTTGAGAAATATTTATTTTGACATTTTGATTGAGTTATCTTTGATATTTACTCAAACACAGGAGAAATATTTTTTAATACAAAACTTTTCAATGAAATTAAAAAATAAATAAATAAACAATATCAATTAAATTTTGAAAATTACGATTTCAATGTTTCAACTGTTGATTTTGTAGAATTATAAATGTAATAATATGAAACATAATCCAAAAAAACAATTGATCAACTAAAATACGTATTTATAATTATCATTGCATGTCTATAAATAAACGATTATAAATAAAAATAAGATTAAAACGATAAAATAGAAAGAATTATAAGTTATTATTGGCAATAATCATTAAAGAATAATATTATTAATAAAAAA
>MQRK01135298.1:0-10152 GCA_001938485.1 Girardia tigrina | reverse complement strand
GAGTGGAGATTCATCGGAGGATGAAGAAAACTCATCATGGGAGGAAGACTTGACCTTCGATGATGAGTTATTAAGAATACAGTGAGTGAAAGTGTCGGGCTTGGCGGAAACGTTCACCCAAGTGATGGGTGAGGGGGTAGACCGCTAGTGAAAGAACCCCTGTGGAAACCAGGGCCGGTGTAAAGGACGCCTTCGGGCCGATACATGCGGCGAATTTATTTATGTACCAACCGGGCACTTTTGATCAATGACAAAAAAATGCTAATAGTGTTTATTTTGATTAAATTGAATAGATATTATTAAAGTTAAGAAATTAATAACCTAAATGATGCAAAATTTTGTGCTAACTTAATATTTCTAATATTTCATTTATGTCAAATAATCAGATACATATTTTAAATTATAAAACAAGTATTCAAAAATGTCATGTTTAATTGAAATTTAAAAGAGCACTTTTCGAAATATTGTTTTGTAAAATCCATAAAAATACAGCTTTGGTGGATAAAATATATATAAAAAAGTAATAATATTTTAAATTTATATTTTGAAAATCAATTTAAAATAATGATATTTAAATATATCATATAAGAGAGAAGATATCACTAGAACTAGTCCAAAAAGGAATTCAATTATTGTTTTATAACTTCAAAAAAGTTTGAATAATGCAAATTTCTTATGCATCTTGATTAGTAAATAATACAATAAAATACAGATAACATTTTCAATCTATTTCACATAGTCGGTGATTGTTTACAGCACCCCAGGGAATAATGTTTCCATCAGGAAAAAAATTTTCAGGATCCAGGAAATTGCTGTCTAACCCTGTAGGTAATCCTGACAAAATGATTTACAAATAAAGTACTTACACAACATATGATATTTTTACACTTCTTGAAAATAATCTTCATTCCAAATTCAAAAAGAAAGAAATTTATTTATATTTTTAGAATAATATTACTTTAAAGATAAATAAAATAATGTTTTTTATAGAATAAAAATGACAAATTATTATTTTTTATACATATACAATTTTCTTTGGTACAAACAAAATTGGAAGGTATATATTAGCAACATCACAATTTGAGTGTAAACATTTATTAACAACACAAACATTTTCACTAGAAATTTCTGCGGGATTCGTCATTTTTGATTATTAAGTTTTTTGTATCTATATTCAATTCTTAAAATTAATTAATGGGGCAAGATTAATATTAACTTTTAATTTCTCAAAAATTTATTGGATAAAAATGCATTAAGTAATTTTAAAATAAACATTAGTTTTTTAAAATATATTAATATCAATAAGTTAAAATCGTTTACTAAAAATATTATTACAATTTATAATTATAAAACTTTTAATTAATTAGTATTTAAAATTAATATCATTAAATTAATTTCATTAGATTCAAATAATCAATCAATAAACATATCAATCTCATCTGAGTAGGAGAGTCACAATATAAACAGCGTATAAACAACAAACTTACAACATTCAGAATTTTTCCTTATAGGTTGTTTGATTATTATTAGGATAAGTGTAATCTCATACATATATTAACATCTAAACCCATATTAATATTTATATATGTAAAAGAGCTAACTGAAAACGTGTTTCAATTAACTCTAACGTAACAAAAAATAAAGATAAATATGTATAAAAAATTTATTTTTACACAATATAAATAAACATATATAACAAAAAAATCACATACGAGAGAGAGAGAACGGCACGGATAAATCTGGATTTGATTTGTGTTCATTATCCAAAGATTTCAAAAGAACGATCTTCTGTTGTAACAATATCGATGGAAACGTCAGAAAATCACTCGGTTGTACAACGAGATTTGAGGAAATGGATTATATGGATAAATGCACTTTCAAGGGGAATATTGATAAATTAGTTTGCAGAAAATTCCTTTACGAACCGATTCCACAGGAAAATGCCCCACAGGCAATATAATATAATTGTTAAAAGTTATATAATATTTTCAATCAATATTTAATATTGATGTATTATTTATATATACATATATTATATATATAATATTAATATATGTACTTTTACATAAGCCCTCTCCCTAAATGCGGAGCAAATGTTTTTTATTCGTGTTTGGTGTTATGACGTCATGAGTACACTACATAATCCCCCCTAAAAATCTGTGTCTACTAGATGAAAGAATTCGAAAAAGAATAATTCCTAAAAAGGTTTCTCGACAGTAACGTTCCACTTATAACACTTATAAGCTTATGTAGTGTCCTACTTATTACGAACAGCAAAATTAATAATAAAAAAATGATTTTAAAATTGATTATCATGGATTGTTAAATAATAGTTATGATATTGTTTTATAAATAAATTCATTTAGTTGCTGGAATTATTTTTTTCGACAGATTTAGGACATCTTCTGTCCTCAACAATTAAATACATTTAGTTCATTTCATTTAGTTCCTGGAATTATTTTTTTTCCACAGATTTAGGACACCTTCTGTCCTCAACAATATACATACAAAATATCTTAAATATTTTTATAAAATTCTCCTGAAATATCAATATTTGTTTGCCTATGGAAATCAAAATTGTGTGATTATTAAATAAATAAATTATTAATCGTATGCCGGATTTTACTTACCATCAAAACTTTTGTTAAAATTAATATTAATAATCAGCAATTCTTAGAAAGTTTTAAACTTTTAAATTCTTGTAAGGGATTTCAAACATAGTAATAAGTTAATTATAACATGAATGAAAGGTAAAATTGATAAATTGAAATCTTAATTTATATGAAAATTTATTTAAAATAATAAAGTTTATTTAAATTTGTGTATTGTTAGAAAACGTTTTCAGATATTTTATAGACCAATGTTCGAATTTCAATAAAATAGGACGATTGACAAAACTAGATAGTCATAGATAATGAGACTTATAAAAACGATCTAATTCAGGAAAAGCTTGATTGTATATTGTAGTGTACAACCTATATTATTAAATTATTATTATTATATTATTATTGTTATATTATAATTATTATATCATTATTATATGAATTATTATTATTATATTAGTAAAATTGATTCATTAATTGATTAAGAATAGTAATTATAATAAATTGTCGTGTTGGTAATAACTCGCTCAAGAAACACAGCAACGAAGAAGCAACGATCCACTTGTGGAAACAAAATCTAGTCAAAGTTTATCTCTTTCGCTTCGGTGTTTCGCCTATTTTCGTTCTGGGTCCGGATCTCGGTTAAATTATCGATAAGTTAAAGAAGATCAGAATATCACTTTAATATTGATTGTGTTCTGGACCACAACATTCGTAAGCTAAATTATTTGTTCTTCTAACTATCTCTGCCTTTCCCCTTTGTGATCCTATTATTTTAAACTATTATTTATCTGTGTTTAGAGTTGATTAAATTTTATTATTTGATGGTATTATTATTATTATTTAAAAAAAATGAGTTTAGTGATTGATTGAATCTGTATCAGTAAGCTCACTCAGGTATATCTGTATCAGTAAGGTATATGACTACAAATATGACTCAATTTTGGAAACAGATACTCCTGCAAATAAGTACAGCGAAACATCCAAATCATGATTTTTTTCATGCGTAAATAGCATTGAAAACTGAACAAAGGACGATGAGCGACAGCAAGTAATGATTAAAGTAATGACAGAAAGTAAAGGCTAAACTTGCATTAATATTTCATCTGAAGCTCGGCCAACGACAAAATTTAAAGCAATACGAGTACTTATAATTTTAAAATCTCGCATATATTAATGAAACTCAGAGATAATTCATTTTGCAAGGTTGTTAGAGCACTGTTATATTCATCAGTTATTATGTACGCTGTAGATTGTTCTCATAGAGGGGCATAAAATGAGTATGTTTAACCTTTTATATGGCTGTTTCTTTCTCAGATCTAGCTTCATTTCAAAGTTTCTCATATAAGCTTTAATTTTTGTTATGAACAAAAACCTCGAGTGATATAACTGCTTCCATGCTTGCTGCCTTGGTATAAAGTTACTCTTGATGTAATTATTGTAAATTGTAATTATGCCTACAAATTTCATACATGACAACTTAATAGTTGCAATGGAGTCTTATTTTCCAGGAATAATTAATTAAATTTGTTAAATCTGAGAAAGTCAAAAGACCAGAATGTCCATTAGAAATGCTTACAAGGTCTGAAGTTTTAGATCCAAACTATATGTTTATATATAACTTGTTGATTTTATGATCTATTTACAATGTTAAGAAAAATTATAATAATATATGGTTAATGAAGATTAAATAAAACTATGATAAGCAGAAGTGAATACATCAAGTTAATTAGATTTTAAAAACTGACAAACAACTTCCACAGCCTTCATTACCACATCAAGTAAACCAGGTTATTTACCGGAACCTACTCTATATCCCAACAGTTTGACGTTGAATTTGTGGCGTGTCCTAAAGGCGCAAAAGGAAGTAAATTTGAACAAGAGTATTTGAACAATTGATGGACATTTCATTCTGGTTTAAAAATGCGAAGCTATTTAGTTGTTCATCAGCTTCCTATGCAATGATTTACTTGAATTAAATCAATGTTTCCTTACTCAATAATTTCTGACTTTTTAAACGTGTGGAAGGTTCATAGTTTCAATGTGTCGAAATAATAAAGAAGGTATTTTAATCGGACATTGTTAATAAAGTTTTTAAAGAGTTTTTATGTTGATGTTTGATCATTTCAATTAGTTGTTGGTTTTCTTTAATCATTAAATATATCTTTAAAAAATAAATATAAATCAGAAGGAAAAGAAAATACAAAAGATAGGAGAAAGTTAAAGAACTCACAACATTCAAGCCTCTAAAATATTTTATTTTTTTCAATAACTATTTAAAATAATCCGATAAATAACGTATTTTTAAGATTCACAAACAGAAGTTCAGAGTAAAAATTCATTATTTAAAAATTAAAAAATTAAAAAATCATTAATTCATAATTTTTCTAAATAAATTAATTCATATTTCTTTAAAATTTAAAAATTTCTTATGTTTAAAAATTAAATAATAAAGCATTGGTGTTTTAAAGAATAAAATAAACAAAATAAATATATTATATCTTATTAAAATTTATTATACCCGTATATTAATATATTACATTATTATTTTATTAACGAAAAACTATAAAATTATCTAAAGTTTTTAACAAAAAATTATCTTTTATATATGGATAAATTTTTCTTTAATTTACACCGATATCGTAATAATCCATCAAATATAATCAATGAATAATTGAATAAAATTAATAATTAATTATAAAAATATTTCATCAAAACTGAATTAAACAAAAAAAATTACCGCAAAAATAATTTATTAAACTTGAAATTATTTAATTAAACGTTTAATTAGTTTTGTAATAAACTCTAGATGATATAAATTTATATTAAAAATACATGAAAATCTAATCAAAATTAATCCCGAGTTTATTTTTAAAGTATTAAAATCATTTAATTATTACTTGGGGACTAATTTTAATTATATTGAATTTTGAAAAACTTCCTAAAAATCAAATGTCGCGACAAATAATGAAAAAATTTAATTAAATGTCTTTTTTGATAATATTATTTAAATTAAAATATAAAATACTAAAATAAATTTCAGTTAGAATTTTCGCATTGAATTCATTCAAGAAAAAAATAAATATATTTGTGTTTTATTTATATATAATAAAGAGAAAATTTATTATTTCATAATCGATTTTAATTTATTATTTCCATTTTTTTTAAGCGACTGCAGACATTTTAAAGTTAATTAATTAACATTATATGGCATCTATTTCCCGCTGTTGTGGAGGGGTTACAATATCAACGTCTTCTTTTGTTTTTAATTGTGACTTTATTACAAACTTTAAAATTTCGATTAATAAAAAATTTTCCTCATTTTATATTTATTTTATTTTTGGTTTTGGATTTAATATTGATAAATAAAAAAACTCTATTTTTGATTATTATTTTTAATAAATATGTAAATTTTTTCTGTATAAATTAAATTTATATTTATGTTTTAATATTGTTTCTTTTTTTTCATTTCTTTTATTTATTATTGCTTAAAAATTATCTAATCTAAAATTTTTTTTCCAAGATGAAAATTAACTGATATGAATATAATTTCAGAGAGAAAATAAAAATAAATTTAATAAAAATATTTTAGAACGTTGTCTTTATTCATTTAAAGTTGATAATAAATTAAAGATATATTTTAGAATAGATATTTGTTAAAACATTTTGTAAAAAATCAACGTTGGATATGTTTTGATCAATCTTTGATTTTGATCGTAACTTGATTTCTGTTGTAATTTATTTTGTTTTATTATTTTTTAATATTTTATTTATTTTTATAATATAAAATACTAAAAATATTTTACAAATAATAATAAAGTTCAATTTTATTAGTTATTATTTAATTTATTTAAAGATATTTAATATTGAGGCTGCTTTATTTTTCACAATAAAACCTCTCATAATGTGAATCTAAATTCTTTTGAATTATAGGAAATTCGTCTTTTGAAAGTGATGAAGTTCTATCTTCGCAACATCTGCAGGTGATAAAGAACCTTACTCAATCTACTAGACTGTGTTTATTCACTAATCCATGTTTAGAGATAAAGATTTGTCTCTGCCATGTACCATGATTTTCCGAAAATAAGCGCGCTTAAAAATAATTATAAGCACATTAATTGTTACCGTATAATGAGTCATAAAACTCATTTAATTTCTTATCAGTTTGATTTGGTGCCGCATGAATGAGAGATTGAGAGTAATGCGTCTATTTTTAGATACAAAAACATAAAATAAACATTTTTTACACTAATGACAATTACATTTATACACAAGATTAGCTTTTACTAAATTATCAGTTTAGGATTCCACTTTAAGATAATTTCTTACTTTGATGTTACGGACACTATTTTAACATAACCGATATTTTATAAATGTTATTTCTGAGTCTGTTTATGGAATTTTTATAATTTTAACGCATTATAATTCTTAAAGACAAAACAATTAAATTTTCTAAATACGAGATTTTAATATTTCCTTACTAAAATATTGCCTTGAGAAATTAACCGATTTTCATTTTCTTTTCATAAGTCAAATGAAGCTGAGCATTATAAAAGTAAATATTATCATCAAAGAAATTTAGTTGACACTCTTATCAGTGTAATATCCGTTATCTTCTGTATTTCAAACACGAAAGTGATATTTAGACTGTCAAAATATTCATTATTCACTTTTTTATATTGATATATGTATAGCAAATTTTAGTAAATTATCCTTATACACGTGTTGATCTACTTGATCATTATCAGCAATAAAAATTTTAAAGTGAATAATGAATAAATAGTTTTATTTTATGACACGAGTTTTGTTGATTGAAAGCATGAAAATATTTTGTTTCTTTCTAATAAGAAATGACACATTTAGAAAAACGGTGGAGCAATATGTTCTCCTCTTAAAACCTCTCAATACCTAAAATGTAGTCTGTGTTTTTAAAATTTGAAAGACATGAATTAGATAGAACTGTGAGGAATGCTTGATATGATGTGTCGTATGTTGTATCTCCAAAAAATAATTGCCAAATTAATAATTTAACTTTGAAATGGTTTAACAAAATATAATTCAATAAACAGAAGTTAAATTTAATAAATGCATTAAATAAGACTAAATTAATGTTTGTTTAAATAAACAAATCCGGCAGTTATTTTAAATTTTGAAATATTTCCCGATACGCAAGAAGATCACTGATTTTATTTAATAAATAAATCTCTGTCAAATCGAATTCAGTGTTATTCAATAAAAGTCATCCAAAATAAAATTAATTTCAAGTTGTTATAAATTAAATTATTATTATAAAAAGGTGTTCCGAAAAATTACATTTTACACGGAACCGGAAAAGCAGCATGGTAGTACTGCTCCAGGAGCTATGAATTAATGGGGCGGCTGACCAGACACTACATGACAGATCACACGGAAGAAGCAAATCAATCCAATCAAATTCAACAGAAGCATTAAAAAAGAAATGCAGGGGACTGTTGTGATGGCGATTTGTGTGATGGGGTAAAACTGATCGGTGATACCAGGAAGAAGAAAGACAATCCAACGATTACAAGCAGTTTTTAGGTACGGACCGTCGATACGCATGTTTCAATGAATCTCTATGAAACAATCTTCTTAGAAGTGTTAAATTTCCGTTTAACGGATTTATCTGAAAAAGGAAATTTCAAATATCACTTTGCTGGATATTAAAGTCCACGGGAATGTCCAAAGAAATGTTACATCATGAAACATCCGAACATGGTTGGTCGTTTTTTACTGGGGATCCGAAGAGACATCGTAAGCAGAAAGCTGAAAACTTCGTAGGAGGTCTATTGGGGGGCTGCTAGTGCTTTTTAGTTGGGGTGGACCTTTTAAAGAGCATGTGGCTCAATACCATTGAAAGAGATGGGAGACTCACATTTTACACAGAAATACAAAAAAATATGGTTATTTACTTTTACATTCAATTTAAATCAAATTATTATAATAATGTTACGGACAAAATTCATCAAAACATAAACAGTCAATATTATTTTATTTCTTAATATCTTGTACTCAAACGCCCAGTAAATTTTAATGAAAACAAATCCCTGTCACACCATCCGTATATTAATTGAAGAGATAAATTTTAGATAGAGATAAATCGACAGAAAACCTAGAAACTTTATGCTACATTTATGAAAGGTGAGATAGGGCTGAACTTTAAGTTTGAGCTTTTAGAAAGTTATTTTTTCCTATGAAACTTGACACTGTCGTGTTTCTAAATAAAACAATATCCGAAATGTTGTTGATTTTATTGAATTTACTAAACTTTAATTTTGCTGATGTTTAGGTTTGATTATATTTAAACTTATAGCTCATTTTCAAATCAAATGTTCTGAGGTCCATCCATTTTTTCATTTACATCACACTGATATACGGATATACTTTTCGGTGATAATGAACTCATGGAATAGGGTCTTAAGGTTTATTGAAGACGACATTTGAGTTGTAAGGTTAACATTAATAATATGGATATATATCTATATACTATTTTATCAAAAAAACATTTGTGATATTGTTCCATGGTTTCAGGTATTTTTTAAATAACAAAAATATGCGATTGTAATGGTTTTTTAATTGTTAATGAAAACTTCCATTAAGTGCAGTAAACAGTATCTTTTATATGAATTATTGCTCGACTAACTGTATCATTTTAGTGTGACTTGTACGAGACAAAATAGGGCTAATGTAATTAAGATATACATTTTAACTACGAGGAAATTGAAGAATGTAACAATAAATAACTGAATCGCATCAATTAATAGACTTCAAGAAATAAGAGCTTTTTACTGGAGAATGTAGATGGATCTCTAATTTCGTCAATTAAAGTTATGGATAAAATGATTTTAATGTTACTTCCTTGATGAGATTTAATGTCATCCATGTAAAACAATTCGACAACATCATTTAGCATTTAACAATATTTATAAAGGTAGTGAAAATCATATTGTAGACATAAAACCAAACTTCTGTAGAATGTGTAGATAAATTGTATAGTTGTAAATAACGTTGAACGCGTAGTTTTATATAAGATCCTTCAATCCTTAAATAAACGTCCACCCGAGTTTTATTTTGGAAACTTTCTTTTCAGTTTTAATTAGATCTGGAATCTCATTTAGTACTCTCAGGAATATTGTCAAATTAACTGTTTTTTATATCCTATGAGGGCTTAAAATGATATATCCTATTCTGAGGGTTGTTGATGTTTTGAATATTATGATCATTGAAAATTATTTTAATTTAAATTTTAAATATGTAATATTAATAACTTCAATATGCGTTTTACAACATTTATTAATATCACAAGCGCATTCACTATTCGACATTTTTCTTGATAAATATATTTCTGAGTTCATACTAATTTATTTTCAATAAATGAAAATCTGTGAATAAAAATTATTAATTATAAAGATTCTAATTGGTTAAAATTAAATCTAAACATTTTTTTAAAAAAGAACATATTAAATTAATATATTAAAATTTTAAATTACATTAAAAAATAAATAATACATTCAAAAATTATTTTAAATCT
>MQRK01135297.1:0-10245 GCA_001938485.1 Girardia tigrina | reverse complement strand
GAGTGGAGATTCATCGGAGGATGAAGAAAACTCATCATGGGAGGAAGACTTGACCTTCGATGATGAGTTATTAAGAATACAGTGAGTGAAAGTGTCGGGCTTGGCGGAAACGTTCACCCAAGTGATGGGTGAGGGGGTAGACCGCTAGTGAAAGAACCCCTGTGGAAACCAGGGCCGGTGTAAAGGACGCCTTCGGGCCGATACATGCGGCGAATTTATTTATGTACCAACCGGGCACTTTTGATCAATGACAAAAAAATGCTAATAGTGTTTATTTTGATTAAATTGAATAGATATTATTAAAGTTAAGAAATTAATAACCTAAATGATGCAAAATTTTGTGCTAACTTAATATTTCTAATATTTCATTTATGTCAAATAATCAGATACATATTTTAAATTATAAAACAAGTATTCAAAAATGTCATGTTTAATTGAAATTTAAAAGAGCACTTTTCGAAATATTGTTTTGTAAAATCCATAAAAATACAGCTTTGGTGGATAAAATATATATAAAAAAGTAATAATATTTTAAATTTATATTTTGAAAATCAATTTAAAATAATGATATTTAAATATATCATATAAGAGAGAAGATATCACTAGAACTAGTCCAAAAAGGAATTCAATTATTGTTTTATAACTTCAAAAAAGTTTGAATAATGCAAATTTCTTATGCATCTTGATTAGTAAATAATACAATAAAATACAGATAACATTTTCAATCTATTTCACATAGTCGGTGATTGTTTACAGCACCCCAGGGAATAATGTTTCCATCAGGAAAAAAATTTTCAGGATCCAGGAAATTGCTGTCTAACCCTGTAGGTAATCCTGACAAAATGATTTACAAATAAAGTACTTACACAACATATGATATTTTTACACTTCTTGAAAATAATCTTCATTCCAAATTCAAAAAGAAAGAAATTTATTTATATTTTTAGAATAATATTACTTTAAAGATAAATAAAATAATGTTTTTTATAGAATAAAAATGACAAATTATTATTTTTTATACATATACAATTTTCTTTGGTACAAACAAAATTGGAAGGTATATATTAGCAACATCACAATTTGAGTGTAAACATTTATTAACAACACAAACATTTTCACTAGAAATTTCTGCGGGATTCGTCATTTTTGATTATTAAGTTTTTTGTATCTATATTCAATTCTTAAAATTAATTAATGGGGCAAGATTAATATTAACTTTTAATTTCTCAAAAATTTATTGGATAAAAATGCATTAAGTAATTTTAAAATAAACATTAGTTTTTTAAAATATATTAATATCAATAAGTTAAAATCGTTTACTAAAAATATTATTACAATTTATAATTATAAAACTTTTAATTAATTAGTATTTAAAATTAATATCATTAAATTAATTTCATTAGATTCAAATAATCAATCAATAAACATATCAATCTCATCTGAGTAGGAGAGTCACAATATAAACAGCGTATAAACAACAAACTTACAACATTCAGAATTTTTCCTTATAGGTTGTTTGATTATTATTAGGATAAGTGTAATCTCATACATATATTAACATCTAAACCCATATTAATATTTATATATGTAAAAGAGCTAACTGAAAACGTGTTTCAATTAACTCTAACGTAACAAAAAATAAAGATAAATATGTATAAAAAATTTATTTTTACACAATATAAATAAACATATATAACAAAAAAATCACATACGAGAGAGAGAGAACGGCACGGATAAATCTGGATTTGATTTGTGTTCATTATCCAAAGATTTCAAAAGAACGATCTTCTGTTGTAACAATATCGATGGAAACGTCAGAAAATCACTCGGTTGTACAACGAGATTTGAGGAAATGGATTATATGGATAAATGCACTTTCAAGGGGAATATTGATAAATTAGTTTGCAGAAAATTCCTTTACGAACCGATTCCACAGGAAAATGCCCCACAGGCAATATAATATAATTGTTAAAAGTTATATAATATTTTCAATCAATATTTAATATTGATGTATTATTTATATATACATATATTATATATATAATATTAATATATGTACTTTTACATAAGCCCTCTCCCTAAATGCGGAGCAAATGTTTTTTATTCGTGTTTGGTGTTATGACGTCATGAGTACACTACATAATCCCCCCTAAAAATCTGTGTCTACTAGATGAAAGAATTCGAAAAAGAATAATTCCTAAAAAGGTTTCTCGACAGTAACGTTCCACTTATAACACTTATAAGCTTATGTAGTGTCCTACTTATTACGAACAGCAAAATTAATAATAAAAAAATGATTTTAAAATTGATTATCATGGATTGTTAAATAATAGTTATGATATTGTTTTATAAATAAATTCATTTAGTTGCTGGAATTATTTTTTTCGACAGATTTAGGACATCTTCTGTCCTCAACAATTAAATACATTTAGTTCATTTCATTTAGTTCCTGGAATTATTTTTTTTCCACAGATTTAGGACACCTTCTGTCCTCAACAATATACATACAAAATATCTTAAATATTTTTATAAAATTCTCCTGAAATATCAATATTTGTTTGCCTATGGAAATCAAAATTGTGTGATTATTAAATAAATAAATTATTAATCGTATGCCGGATTTTACTTACCATCAAAACTTTTGTTAAAATTAATATTAATAATCAGCAATTCTTAGAAAGTTTTAAACTTTTAAATTCTTGTAAGGGATTTCAAACATAGTAATAAGTTAATTATAACATGAATGAAAGGTAAAATTGATAAATTGAAATCTTAATTTATATGAAAATTTATTTAAAATAATAAAGTTTATTTAAATTCGTGTATTGTTAGAAAACGTTTTCAGATATTTTATAGACCAATGTTCGAATTTCAATAAAATAGGATGATTGACAAAAGTAGATAGTCATAGATAATGAGACTTATAAAAGGATCTAATTCAGGAAAAGCTTGATTGTATATTGTAGTGTACAACCTGTATTATTAAATTATTATTATTATATTATTATTGTTATATTATAATTATTATATCATTATTATATGAATTATTATTATTATATTAGTACAATTGATTCATTAATTAATTAAGAATAATAAATTGTCGTGTCGGTAATAACTACATTCAAAATATCGCTAAAGAAACGATCCACTTGTGGAAACAAAATCTAGTCAAAGTTTATCTCCTTCGCTTCGGTATTTCGCCTATTTTCGTTCTGGGTCCGGATCTCGGTTAAATTATCGATAAGTTAGAGATCAGAATATCACTTTAATATTGATTGTGTTCTGGACCACAACATTCGTAAGCTAAATTATTTGTTCTTCTAACTATCTCTGCCTTTCCCTTTTGTGATCCTATTATTTTAAACTATTATTATTAAACTATTATTTATCTGTGTTTACAGTTGATTAAATTTTATTATTTGTTGGTATTATTATTATTTTAAAAAGTGAGTTTAGTGATTGGTGGAATCTGTATCAGTAAACTCAGTCAGGTATATCTGTATCAGTAAGGTATCTGATTACAAATATGTTCTTAGAAACAGATTTAACAGCTTTCTATGACGATAAACTCAATACTAAAATAAGGTTGATATGCTCATCAATGAGTTCAGAGTACAGATTATACTTACATCGATCAATTTTGGAAACAGATACTCCTGCAAATAAGTACAGCGAAACATCCAAATCCTGATCTTTTTCATGCGTAAATAGCATTGAAAACTGAACAAATGACGTTGAGCGACAACAAGTAATGCTTAAAGTAATGACAGAAAGTAAAGGCTAAACTTGCATTAATATTTCATCTGAAGCTCAGCCAACGACAAAATTTAAAGCAATACGAGTACTTATAATTTTAAAATCTCGCATATATTAATGAAACTCAGAGATAATTCATTTCGCAAGGTTGTTAGCATACTGTCATATTCATCAGTTATTATGTACGCTGTAGATTGTTCTCATAGAGGGGCATAAAATGAGTATATTTAACCTTTTATATAGCTGTTTCTTTCTCAGATCTTGCTTCGTTTCAAAGTTTCTCATATAAGCTTTAATTTTTGTTATGAGCAAAAAACTTGAGTGATATAATTTCTTCCATGCTTGCTGCCTTGGTATAAGCTACTCTTGATGTAATTATTGTAAATTGTAATTATGCCTACAAATTTCATACATGACAACTTAATAGTTGCAATGGAGTCTTATTTTCCAGGAATAATTAATTAAATTTGTTAAATCTGAGAAAGTCAAAAGACCAGAATGTCCATTAGAAATGCTTACAAGGTCTGAAGTTTTAGATCCAAACTATATGTTTATATATAACTTGTTGATTTTATGATCTATTTACAATGTTAAGAAAAATTATAATAATATATGGTTAATGAAGATTAAATAAAACTATGATAAGCAGAAGTGAATACATCAAGTTAATTAGATTTTAAAAACTGACAAACAACTTCCACAGCCTTCATTACCACATCAAGTAAACCAGGTTATTTACCGGAACCTACTCTATATCCCAACAGTTTGACGTTGAATTTGTGGCGTGTCCTAAAGGCGCAAAAGGAAGTAAATTTGAACAAGAGTATTTGAACAATTGATGGACATTTCATTCTGGTTTAAAAATGCGAAGCTATTTAGTTGTTCATCAGCTTCCTATGCAATGATTTACTTGAATTAAATCAATGTTTCCTTACTCAATAATTTCTGACTTTTTAAACGTGTGGAAGGTTCATAGTTTCAATGTGTCGAAATAATAAAGAAGGTATTTTAATCGGACATTGTTAATAAAGTTTTTAAAGAGTTTTTATGTTGATGTTTGATCATTTCAATTAGTTGTTGGTTTTCTTTAATCATTAAATATATCTTTAAAAAATAAATATAAATCAGAAGGAAAAGAAAATACAAAAGATAGGAGAAAGTTAAAGAACTCACAACATTCAAGCCTCTAAAATATTTTATTTTTTTCAATAACTATTTAAAATAATCCGATAAATAACGTATTTTTAAGATTCACAAACAGAAGTTCAGAGTAAAAATTCATTATTTAAAAATTAAAAAATTAAAAAATCATTAATTCATAATTTTTCTAAATAAATTAATTCATATTTCTTTAAAATTTAAAAATTTCTTATGTTTAAAAATTAAATAATAAAGCATTGGTGTTTTAAAGAATAAAATAAACAAAATAAATATATTATATCTTATTAAAATTTATTATACCCGTATATTAATATATTACATTATTATTTTATTAACGAAAAACTATAAAATTATCTAAAGTTTTTAACAAAAAATTATCTTTTATATATGGATAAATTTTTCTTTAATTTACACCGATATCGTAATAATCCATCAAATATAATCAATGAATAATTGAATAAAATTAATAATTAATTATAAAAATATTTCATCAAAACTGAATTAAACAAAAAAAATTACCGCAAAAATAATTTATTAAACTTGAAATTATTTAATTAAACGTTTAATTAGTTTTGTAATAAACTCTAGATGATATAAATTTATATTAAAAATACATGAAAATCTAATCAAAATTAATCCCGAGTTTATTTTTAAAGTATTAAAATCATTTAATTATTACTTGGGGACTAATTTTAATTATATTGAATTTTGAAAAACTTCCTAAAAATCAAATGTCGCGACAAATAATGAAAAAATTTAATTAAATGTCTTTTTTGATAATATTATTTAAATTAAAATATAAAATACTAAAATAAATTTCAGTTAGAATTTTCGCATTGAATTCATTCAAGAAAAAAATAAATATATTTGTGTTTTATTTATATATAATAAAGAGAAAATTTATTATTTCATAATCGATTTTAATTTATTATTTCCATTTTTTTTAAGCGACTGCAGACATTTTAAAGTTAATTAATTAACATTATATGGCATCTATTTCCCGCTGTTGTGGAGGGGTTACAATATCAACGTCTTCTTTTGTTTTTAATTGTGACTTTATTACAAACTTTAAAATTTCGATTAATAAAAAATTTTCCTCATTTTATATTTATTTTATTTTTGGTTTTGGATTTAATATTGATAAATAAAAAAACTCTATTTTTGATTATTATTTTTAATAAATATGTAAATTTTTTCTGTATAAATTAAATTTATATTTATGTTTTAATATTGTTTCTTTTTTTTCATTTCTTTTATTTATTATTGCTTAAAAATTATCTAATCTAAAATTTTTTTTCCAAGATGAAAATTAACTGATATGAATATAATTTCAGAGAGAAAATAAAAATAAATTTAATAAAAATATTTTAGAACGTTGTCTTTATTCATTTAAAGTTGATAATAAATTAAAGATATATTTTAGAATAGATATTTGTTAAAACATTTTGTAAAAAATCAACGTTGGATATGTTTTGATCAATCTTTGATTTTGATCGTAACTTGATTTCTGTTGTAATTTATTTTGTTTTATTATTTTTTAATATTTTATTTATTTTTATAATATAAAATACTAAAAATATTTTACAAATAATAATAAAGTTCAATTTTATTAGTTATTATTTAATTTATTTAAAGATATTTAATATTGAGGCTGCTTTATTTTTCACAATAAAACCTCTCATAATGTGAATCTAAATTCTTTTGAATTATAGGAAATTCGTCTTTTGAAAGTGATGAAGTTCTATCTTCGCAACATCTGCAGGTGATAAAGAACCTTACTCAATCTACTAGACTGTGTTTATTCACTAATCCATGTTTAGAGATAAAGATTTGTCTCTGCCATGTACCATGATTTTCCGAAAATAAGCGCGCTTAAAAATAATTATAAGCACATTAATTGTTACCGTATAATGAGTCATAAAACTCATTTAATTTCTTATCAGTTTGATTTGGTGCCGCATGAATGAGAGATTGAGAGTAATGCGTCTATTTTTAGATACAAAAACATAAAATAAACATTTTTTACACTAATGACAATTACATTTATACACAAGATTAGCTTTTACTAAATTATCAGTTTAGGATTCCACTTTAAGATAATTTCTTACTTTGATGTTACGGACACTATTTTAACATAACCGATATTTTATAAATGTTATTTCTGAGTCTGTTTATGGAATTTTTATAATTTTAACGCATTATAATTCTTAAAGACAAAACAATTAAATTTTCTAAATACGAGATTTTAATATTTCCTTACTAAAATATTGCCTTGAGAAATTAACCGATTTTCATTTTCTTTTCATAAGTCAAATGAAGCTGAGCATTATAAAAGTAAATATTATCATCAAAGAAATTTAGTTGACACTCTTATCAGTGTAATATCCGTTATCTTCTGTATTTCAAACACGAAAGTGATATTTAGACTGTCAAAATATTCATTATTCACTTTTTTATATTGATATATGTATAGCAAATTTTAGTAAATTATCCTTATACACGTGTTGATCTACTTGATCATTATCAGCAATAAAAATTTTAAAGTGAATAATGAATAAATAGTTTTATTTTATGACACGAGTTTTGTTGATTGAAAGCATGAAAATATTTTGTTTCTTTCTAATAAGAAATGACACATTTAGAAAAACGGTGGAGCAATATGTTCTCCTCTTAAAACCTCTCAATACCTAAAATGTAGTCTGTGTTTTTAAAATTTGAAAGACATGAATTAGATAGAACTGTGAGGAATGCTTGATATGATGTGTCGTATGTTGTATCTCCAAAAAATAATTGCCAAATTAATAATTTAACTTTGAAATGGTTTAACAAAATATAATTCAATAAACAGAAGTTAAATTTAATAAATGCATTAAATAAGACTAAATTAATGTTTGTTTAAATAAACAAATCCGGCAGTTATTTTAAATTTTGAAATATTTCCCGATACGCAAGAAGATCACTGATTTTATTTAATAAATAAATCTCTGTCAAATCGAATTCAGTGTTATTCAATAAAAGTCATCCAAAATAAAATTAATTTCAAGTTGTTATAAATTAAATTATTATTATAAAAAGGTGTTCCGAAAAATTACATTTTACACGGAACCGGAAAAGCAGCATGGTAGTACTGCTCCAGGAGCTATGAATTAATGGGGCGGCTGACCAGACACTACATGACAGATCACACGGAAGAAGCAAATCAATCCAATCAAATTCAACAGAAGCATTAAAAAAGAAATGCAGGGGACTGTTGTGATGGCGATTTGTGTGATGGGGTAAAACTGATCGGTGATACCAGGAAGAAGAAAGACAATCCAACGATTACAAGCAGTTTTTAGGTACGGACCGTCGATACGCATGTTTCAATGAATCTCTATGAAACAATCTTCTTAGAAGTGTTAAATTTCCGTTTAACGGATTTATCTGAAAAAGGAAATTTCAAATATCACTTTGCTGGATATTAAAGTCCACGGGAATGTCCAAAGAAATGTTACATCATGAAACATCCGAACATGGTTGGTCGTTTTTTACTGGGGATCCGAAGAGACATCGTAAGCAGAAAGCTGAAAACTTCGTAGGAGGTCTATTGGGGGGCTGCTAGTGCTTTTTAGTTGGGGTGGACCTTTTAAAGAGCATGTGGCTCAATACCATTGAAAGAGATGGGAGACTCACATTTTACACAGAAATACAAAAAAATATGGTTATTTACTTTTACATTCAATTTAAATCAAATTATTATAATAATGTTACGGACAAAATTCATCAAAACATAAACAGTCAATATTATTTTATTTCTTAATATCTTGTACTCAAACGCCCAGTAAATTTTAATGAAAACAAATCCCTGTCACACCATCCGTATATTAATTGAAGAGATAAATTTTAGATAGAGATAAATCGACAGAAAACCTAGAAACTTTATGCTACATTTATGAAAGGTGAGATAGGGCTGAACTTTAAGTTTGAGCTTTTAGAAAGTTATTTTTTCCTATGAAACTTGACACTGTCGTGTTTCTAAATAAAACAATATCCGAAATGTTGTTGATTTTATTGAATTTACTAAACTTTAATTTTGCTGATGTTTAGGTTTGATTATATTTAAACTTATAGCTCATTTTCAAATCAAATGTTCTGAGGTCCATCCATTTTTTCATTTACATCACACTGATATACGGATATACTTTTCGGTGATAATGAACTCATGGAATAGGGTCTTAAGGTTTATTGAAGACGACATTTGAGTTGTAAGGTTAACATTAATAATATGGATATATATCTATATACTATTTTATCAAAAAAACATTTGTGATATTGTTCCATGGTTTCAGGTATTTTTTAAATAACAAAAATATGCGATTGTAATGGTTTTTTAATTGTTAATGAAAACTTCCATTAAGTGCAGTAAACAGTATCTTTTATATGAATTATTGCTCGACTAACTGTATCATTTTAGTGTGACTTGTACGAGACAAAATAGGGCTAATGTAATTAAGATATACATTTTAACTACGAGGAAATTGAAGAATGTAACAATAAATAACTGAATCGCATCAATTAATAGACTTCAAGAAATAAGAGCTTTTTACTGGAGAATGTAGATGGATCTCTAATTTCGTCAATTAAAGTTATGGATAAAATGATTTTAATGTTACTTCCTTGATGAGATTTAATGTCATCCATGTAAAACAATTCGACAACATCATTTAGCATTTAACAATATTTATAAAGGTAGTGAAAATCATATTGTAGACATAAAACCAAACTTCTGTAGAATGTGTAGATAAATTGTATAGTTGTAAATAACGTTGAACGCGTAGTTTTATATAAGATCCTTCAATCCTTAAATAAACGTCCACCCGAGTTTTATTTTGGAAACTTTCTTTTCAGTTTTAATTAGATCTGGAATCTCATTTAGTACTCTCAGGAATATTGTCAAATTAACTGTTTTTTATATCCTATGAGGGCTTAAAATGATATATCCTATTCTGAGGGTTGTTGATGTTTTGAATATTATGATCATTGAAAATTATTTTAATTTAAATTTTAAATATGTAATATTAATAACTTCAATATGCGTTTTACAACATTTATTAATATCACAAGCGCATTCACTATTCGACATTTTTCTTGATAAATATATTTCTGAGTTCATACTAATTTATTTTCAATAAATGAAAATCTGTGAATAAAAATTATTAATTATAAAGATTCTAATTGGTTAAAATTAAATCTAAACATTTTTTTAAAAAAGAACATATTAAATTAATATATTAAAATTTTAAATTACATTAAAAAATAAATAATACATTCAAAAATTATTTTAAATCT
>MQRK01135243.1:0-16665 GCA_001938485.1 Girardia tigrina | reverse complement strand
AAATAAAAATTATTTATTTTTAATATCGATTAAAAATCAATTATCTTAAAGCCAGGGATAAATGTGAGAACCAGAGGCAATCTGTCAACTGAATGCCTAAGAAAATATTTGACTGATAAACTGTCAAAGTAGTCTGGCTTAAATATTGTTACAATAAAATATTGTAGCAATAAACAAATATTTACATGAAAAGATTAACCACAACACTTGTATTAAGTATTAATAATTATAAATATCTACCTTCATTTATAACAACAAATACAGTAGAAACACTGGGGGGAATTTCATCGTTTGTATCTTCAGCTAAAGTAAGTGTTCGAACAAGCTCTAAAAATTAATTAATTTATATTTCTATATTATATTAAAATTAAAATATATGAAAAATAAGGATTGGCACGTAGGATTATAATTAGAACATCA
The DNA here is from genome assembly GCA_001938485.1 of Girardia tigrina. Taxonomy (NCBI): domain Eukaryota; kingdom Metazoa; phylum Platyhelminthes; order Tricladida; family Dugesiidae; genus Girardia; species Girardia tigrina. The sequence goes on along the minus strand of MQRK01135243.1, from coordinate 16,245 downwards.
TGCTAGTATTTCATACATTTTAAACAGCCACGCCATGTAAGCATATAAAATAACTAGAAATTAAAATTTTGAAAAAGAAAGTAATAACAATACAATTATATCAATATTTTAATAGTGAAAATAAAGAGAGAGTTATTGAAATTCCTTAATTAAAAGTTAAACATTAAACTGTTTGGGAAAATAAGGTGTATTACTGGCTGATTAACTGTGCACAGTTTTAAAAACTTCATTATGAAGTACAATGGTTCAAAAAATGTTGCATCAATAATTCAAATAAGATAACAAAAACCTTTCTTTAAATTTAGATATTTTTATTCTAGTATGAGTTTTCAAAATTCAGTTAGAGAATCATATCAAATAACTTCTCCTTCAAACTGCATTTTTCGGTTCTGTGACATAACTACACAAGAAAAAAGAACACAGATAAAAACACAAATGGATAAAACCATACAAAGATAAAACGACACATTGGCAAAACTACTTTATGATAAAATGGCACAAAAATTAAAAATATAATAAAAAAATAAATAAAAAAATAATAAAATAAATAAATAAATAAATAAAATAAAAAATAAGTCAAAAAATTAAAAAATGATGCCAAATTATGTTTAAAAACAAAAACACGCCATTTGTTAAATTTATTTTTTACGACAATTAATTTCGACAGTATAACCGTCATCGTCAGGTCTCAAGAAAGAAATGAATTTTAAATCTGCTTATATAGGCAAGCAGTGAATATGTCATCAATGGATTATTATGTCATCTAAACACTCTTAATAGGGTTTTCGAGAGACCCGTTTGCACATTAATCTTAGGATCTAAAGATCTGATATAAAGTGCTTCACAGGACACTCTCTCCCAATAGTTTTTAAAAGGAGAACACAGAATTTTAAAATCATTTATGTTTATGTTTTCATTCGACTTACAACCCTTTCTGTGTTCCTATTACTCCCACCTACATTCCGACCATGTTCTTGGATTCTCTTACAAAGATGACGGGACGTCTCTCCAATGTATGTGGCATTACACCCATTACATGTAAATTTATATACGAGATCCGAACAAAATCCAAATGGGGTTGGAGATTTATTACAAAACACATTTTGGATTTTATGTTTGTGATATTATTTTTAAATTAAAGGCATTATTTACGCATTTTAAAATTGAACGTTTGAATTGACCTAATCCCTCTGAATATGGAATGCTTAAAACATATTTTAAAGTTGTTGAGTCTTCTTTATCATTTATAATCGGTTTATTAATTAATTTATCAATTGTTTCTTTATTAATTTCTCAACAATTGATTTTAAGTAACCATTTTTATTCAATAGTTTTGTTAATTGATTAATGCTATCACAACTTTTTGTATAAGTTGATGATAATGACCAATATCGAAAAATTAGTACTCTAGTCATATTATATTTGTATCGAGATTCACAAAAACTGTTTGGCGTTGTATATAACCCATTATCAGTTTTCTTTCTGTGAATCTCACAGATCAATTTGATCTTCAAATAAATATATTCTAATTATGGATAATGCAACTATTTACAGACGTGGAGAGGTTAAAACATAAATTGAATATTAGAATACTTAGATCTTTAACAGCCAATTATAAAACCTATAGAATTTTTTAATGGAATAGTTATGTGAAAGGCCTTTGGTTCCAGAATGAAAATGAGTTGTTGGTATTTAATCAGAGCCCTAGAATTAAAATTGTGAAGGTTATTTAAGAAACATATTAGATTATTTGAATGTTTGAAGATTAAAAAAATCTTATAGTAGTGAAATGATCGGGAATCGACCATACGTCGTGGCAGCCGGGTACGTGGTTGAACAGAAAGCCATCATCGGGAGAAAGCCAGAGCGCCTGTCCAGATTCGCGAGAGTCTGTATCTGTCCGACAGCAAACATAAAGTGTTCAAAGACAGTGACGAACTTAAAAGAAATGGATGGCTCGAAAAACATTAGAGGCAGTCATCTTGCATGTAAAGCATGCGGGAATTAGTGCAATATTCGGTCAATTCTTGTCCGATTAATTGAACCGATATGAGATTAAGAGACATGTCTTTCAACTCATCTACAGTTTCCAAATTCATAACAATTTTTATAGCGAAATAATCCGTTAGAATTGCATAATTGAAATTGAAACCGCAAAACAGTTATTATTTAAACAACGAATAACTTTATTAATTCAATTATTCAAATACAATTTATAAAATACAATATTTTTTTTAGTTTTCAACAAAAATAGTCCAGTTTTTGATTGTCAAGTTTTTTTGCACTTAATTAATTAATTGCATTTTCAATACCGCGCTATACTTTGATTTTTTTTGTTATTAATTTTTTTATTAAAATTAATTAAGTGAGTGTGATCACTACAAGTAGTATTAATAACACAGGGACTTTCAATATTTTTATTAGTATTACAAGTTGGATTGTACTCAGGACAACCTTTACCAAAAATTTCATACATTTACATCATTCTAATTTTGTATTTAATTCTATTATTAATATAAATGGAGAATAAATAATCCGTTAAAATGTTTACTACAAATTTTATTGGTAAAAAATTAAAATAAATATTAATTATTTAAAAAATAATTATTCAATTTATTTATTTAAAAATTGTAAATAAAATAATCGACTTATTTAAAATTTTACAATTATTTTAAATTTGAAATAAATTTAAACATAACATATTTTCAGATAACAAGAATTAAAGTATTATTCAACCATCTGGGTAGGAGAGACTCAATTACAAATCAACACACAACATTCAAGCAGGAAAAATAAAACATTCCAGATATTTCTCAGGAGACTAATAAATGTTTGAAATTTTCTGTTTAGATGTTATATGCGTTTATATTCGAAGTAAAATTCATTTTTATTAGCAAAAATTAATAATTTTAATTATAAACAAATTCAAACAAAATTTCAATTTCATATTAATAATCGATTCACTGTCATTGATCTTAATTTTCAAATTCTGATTAAATTTTTTGAAAACTGTGAAACTTAAAATTAATATTTAATTTGATTTTAATTTAACCTTTTTTATTATCAAATAATAATTACTTTAAAATTTAATTTATTTAAATTACATTACGAAACTTTCTTAAATATTTTAATTTAAAATATTAAAAAAATTTTAATTATGTATTAAAATTTTAATCATTTCTAAATTATTAGTTATTACTTTCTTGTGTTGAATTGTTTATGAAATTAAAATTATAATTTCAAAAAAATAAGTTATAAGGTTTTGCCGAATTATAAATGAAGGATGACAAAATAAAATATTGCACAATACAATACTATTATCTATACATATGTTATTTATTAATTTTATGAATTATTTTTAACAGCACTGAATTCAAATATCTATATCAACTAAAGTTTTGAATACAAATACTGATTTTATGACACTGAGTGAAGTCGTAAGAAAATTATTTATCAATATTATATTACAAAACACAAATAAAATTCATCAATTATTTTAAGCATTGTCAAGAAATGTTGTCCCTTAACTAGACATTAAAAAATAGATTTAAAAAATCAGTCACACTGTCTGTTCAAGTGAACTCAAATAATTATAGTAAATAAAAGTAAACAATATTTAAATATAATCAAAAATTGTCAAAATAATAGATTTATTAAAATGTTTAAGACCATTTAAAATGCTTTCCATGATAAATGAACAATTACCTACAGTTATGAATTACCTATATTATAAACTTCCCCTTTTCGATTCTCATCCCACTTTCTCAGGACTTCTTCTTTGGTCCCTTATTCACTTCTTCTCAAAAGAGCTCCTTATCTACATTGAGAATTTTAAAACTACCACATCACACTCTCTATTAAGTTCTTGGATCAAAAGAAATTTTCATTAACGCAAAACTTTATTTCTATAACAATTTAGGTTTTTTAAATAAATATATTCGAGGAACTTTTGCACATTCATTTTACACAAACCATTATAAATAAGAATAGATATAAATGTAGATCTAAATACATGAATTAAAATTTTATGTTTTTTTTAATTATAAGGTGAATTTATTAAAATTTTTTTGCATTTTTTATTAAATTTCAATTTTATTGAACATTCAAATTTAACTGTTTCTCAATTATATTTCTCCATTTTTTTTAAATAGCATTTTCATTTCGTTTTCATAATAGTTTAAAAATTACTTTTAGATTTAATAACGTTTTGAAAATAAAATTAAGTCGCAATTTTCGTTTTTAAATTTGTTTTTTAATAGACAAAAGTTACTCGTAAGTTCTTAAGTTTTACTGTCACTGTACCATTGTTGTCTGTATATTTTCCTCCCAAATAATACATCTGCTGGGCTGCGCCCAATCGTTTTCTGTTTTGTAGCGTTTATTGCAAATTCTACGTCTGGTAGTATGTCTGCCATACTCATGGAGTTTCTCTCTTTAAGGCTTGCTTGGATGAACTCCCGAATAGTTCGGAATTGCCTCTCAATTATCACATTGGTTTTATGGTGGTACGGATTTGAAAACATTAGTTTAATGCCCCTTGCCTCCAACATTTCTTTAACTCTTTTCGATTCAAAAATTTTACCACAATCAAAATGTATCTTTTTTTGGTACACCGAATTGTAGTATCCACTTTTGTAATATAGTTTGTATAATCGTTTCTTCCTCATGTCTTTTAATGGCTGTCAAACTTATATATTTGCTGAAATGGTCTATCATTCCGAAAGTGTACCTCTCTCTTCTTATTCTTTCGTTCACGGTCCACAAATGTCTATATTTTTTTGAACATTTCTGAAGCTGTTATCTTTACATTTTCTACCTTTGATTTTGTAGTTCTTGTCTTCGTTTGTTGGCATTCTGTGCATGACTCCACTACCTCTTTTACTGTTTTCCTTTCTTCTTCCATATCGAATTTGTCTCTCAGGTATTCATATACCTTTTCGGTCCCTGTGTGGCATAATAATCTGTGTGTTTCAAAAATTCGAATAAATCGTGTGTTTGTTTTCGAAGCTCGCATCTGTGTCTAAGATAAACTGTTTATTAAAGTCCAATATTGGTGCCGATATTAATGCTCTTTTCATATCTTGAAATGCTATTTCGCACATAATAACCGCATATTCCTTCTAATACTTTAGCTTTCTTCTCATATCCGTTAATAAATCTCATGTAATAATTGCAGATTCCCAAAAAACTCCTCAAATTCTTAATGCACTTTGGTCTTTGAAAATTTTCTACCGCCGCGATTTTTTCTGGATCTCTTTGTATTCCTTTGTGATTAATAATATGTCCTAAAAATTTCACTTCTTGTCTTAATATCTTGCATTTTGATGGTTTTATTCTCAATCCTGTTTGTCTAATTCTTTCGAAAACTTCTTTGATTACATCGTAGTGCTCCTCCTTTGTCCTCGTTGCAATTAATATGCCATCCAAGTTAACTGACGCTCCCTTTTTTACTAGTTCAAAAACTTTAGTCATTAATTACTGAAACGTTCCTGGTGCTTCTGCTACTCCAAAAGGCATGCGTTAGAAACAAAATTGCCCTGATTTTGTTGAAAATGCCATCTTTTCTTGCGACTCCTTGTCTAATTCTACTTGGTAGTACACATTTCCTAAGTATATTGTGCTGAAATACTTGGCTCCATGTAACCCATCCCTCATCTCTGTTATGTTCGGATTGGGAAATGCTTGTCTCTTTGTAATTAAGTTTAATTGTCTAAAGTCTAGGCATAGTCTGATTTCATCCTTGTCGTTTTTCCAGACATATACTATCGGTGTGTTCCATTGTGAGTTACATGGTCTTATTATTCCACTTGCTTCTAGGTTCTTAATTGCCTCTTCCAATTTACACTCTAAATGCACCAGCTGTTTTCTTGCTTTTATATTTATTGGTTCCCCCGTCGATTCTATTGTATGAAGTAGTAAATTCGTGCCCCCGATATCCCAATCATTTGCCATAAATATGCCTCGATATTGATGGATTAATTTCTCTATTGATTTATCGTTCTGTGTTTCTATCATTTTTAATGCCTCTTTACCTCGATCTTCATCCATAATCTTTTCCCCAAATTTCGCCTCGATTTCGTATATATTGATTTTACTATTTTCTTGATTTTTTTCTTTCCATTGTAGTTCTATTCCGAATTCTTCCATCAATGGCATGCCTCCTATCATGTCTGGTCTTAAACTTTTCACTATTACAAATCTTATTTTCTCCACTTTCTTTCCAATTTTCCCTACCGTCTCCATTTCTCCTCTGACATCCATTTGTAACCCATTTGCTGCCGTCAGTTTTTGATTTGTTCGTTCCACGTTTATGTTATTAATTTTCTTAATCATTTCTTCGTTTATCACGTTTAATGCAGCTCCCGTATCTAATAAGCATTCAATCTTGATGTTCTCAATCGTAACCTTTATGCTTGGTCGTCCCTGTAGTTTGTTATACGTAATCGGTACGTTTTCGTCATTACTAATTATTAAGAGTTCCCTTGATTCATCCGATATCTTTTTTATAAACTTTATCACTTTATGATTCATTTCCGGTTCCTGGTCGCTCATACTTTGTGAGTTATTTTTATCAATTTTATTACCACAATTACTATTATTTAATTTAATAGTAATGTTATTTATATTACTGATATTATATATAATAATTACTATTATATATAATTTATATAGTTTGATTTGTGTAATGAAAAACTTACTGTAGTGCCAAGATCGGTTCCTCGTCGTCTTGGCATTGCTCGATTTTTTTCGATTCTCTGCAATATTCTTCTCCATCAACGTTTTCTGTCGTCCTCTTTCAAAACCTCTCTGGTATTTCGCTGACTTCCAGTTTCTAACGTCTCTTTCCTGACCCCGTAGTGGCTGTCGATTGTCCTTCTGTGTTGTCAAATGATACTCGTTCCTTCTGTGATGACGTCGGTTCAGATTCGTGTAACACACATCGGCCTTATGTCCGGGATCGTTACACCTGTTACATATTATCGTCTTACATTCTCCGCGCACATGACCTGTTTCTCCACATGCGTAGCACGTGAATTTCCTTTCTCGCTTACATTCACTGCTTCTATGGCCTATTTTTTTTGCAGTTCCAGCATGTATTATTGTTACGCAAAGGGGGTCGTCTCTCCAATGTTTCCGTTTTCCTCACTGAGTTTCCGGCTGTGTTTCCTCTTTTTGCCGCTTCTTTATACGTTGGTTTTACCGCATGAACCGGTTTTTCAGATCTCCGGATTTCCTCTACTTTCCTCATCACGTTCTTTATTTCCTGTATCTCCTTTATGTCTCTGAGTTTTATCTCCTTTTTCACATTACTGTCCTTTTATCCGTGAATTAGAAGACATCTTTTATTTCCTCTTTTGTCCATTGATGTTTTACTAATTTCTCTGCTAATTTATTTACTTTAGCAAAGTACTCTTGTATCAATTCTCCAGACATGTCGAAATTTAAGGCCTCTTCTAAGTCTTCCATCAATGTGTTTTCTTAAGAAAAGCTTCTCGAAATCGGGCTTCATATCCTTTTATATCCGCAGATACGCTTTCATATATAGGTTTTAACTCGTGGGATAATAATCATATCCCCAATATTTCTTGAATATTCTCCTGAACATTTACCAACTTGAAATATCGAGCACAAGCCAATATAAAAGTTTCGACATTGTCCTGTCTCCGATATTTTTCCGGCATAAGTCTCCGGCATCTCTGTAGTTTATATTAATTTTTAATGTTTTTTTAATTGAAATTTTTTAAATTTTAAAATGTTTTTTGACAAAGTAGAGTTCTGTCTGCATAAAGAATGGATATAAAAATTTAATTTTTTTATTTACTAGTTTAAAATTATAAGGTGAATTTATTAAAATTTTGTTACAAAGATTTTGTTGCATTTTTTATTAAATTTCAATTTGATTGTTCATTTAAATATAACTGTTTCTCAATTTTATTTCTCCATTTTTTAAAATAGCATTTTCATTTCGTTTTCATAACTTTTAATTACTTTTAGATTTAATAAAATACCGTTTTGAAAATAAAATTAAATTGCAATTTTCGTTTTTAAATTACCCCTTTTTTACATAAAATTAAATTAATATTTCCAATAATAATTAAGTTTTCCAAAAAAAATTAAAATCACATTTTAATTTACGTCGATTTAATTGTAATAAAATTATATTTTGATTCCAAAAAAATTACATTTTCCAAAATATAAAATTAAATTGCATTTTAATTTACTTCAATTTAATCGTGTAAAATAAAAGTTACAAAAAATAGTTTAGTTTATTTTTCTTTCGCAAATAAAATATTAAACTTATATTCCTTTTTATTTTTTTTCAATTAAATACTTCCATCAAAATTAAAATTAACTTTTTTTACTTTATAATAAATCTTTGCATACATCTTTTAATAAACCTACTGTAAAATTTATTTATTTCTTACATAAATTTATTTTTATATTAAATTTGTAAAATCTTATTTTAACAAATATACTACACTATTTTACAGAATGTAATTGTTTAATAATTAATTTGATCAGATTGTAAATTCAAAAATTTTATGAACTCAACAACGCTCCCAACACTCCAAATCGGTTAATCATTGACGAATTTGCATCTTTTCTTCTATTTATTTCCGTCAAACTGAATTTCAAAATCATCATCTTTGGTTTATGACTTTCTCCCCATTTCAAATCCAGGAACTGCTGTGAAAACTTGCGATCTGGCTTCATTATCCCAAAATTTTACACGTTTGTCATCACAGTTTACCCTTATTGTTAATCCATGCCTGAGAATAATATCATTTCTCATGATTTAAACGACATATGTAGATAATCTTTCAACCTCAATCGCTTTAAATGGTCCCAGATCGATTTTGTTAAGCAGTACAACGGGTAGTTTAACTCTTTCCAGGATATTTATCTGATTACCTTTAACCGCTGCAAGACTTATGTTCTTTTCCCTGTCGATTCGTGTTCTCGTGCATACTCTTTTGATAAGAGTAGCACTGCTACCAGTGTGCATCATCAACTTCAAGTTCTTTTCGATTAACACTTGCTGGATAAATGAATTCTGATTCATCACTGAAAATGAGAAAATTAATGGCAATTGTATATTTTGAAGACAGTTTATGACTTTTATAGACGTAATTATTATCAGTAGTTGCACCACTACCTCTTTTAACTGTACCATTTGGTTCTATGTCCTTTATTCGGAAAAAAATAGACCAAGATCCCCTTCCCACTGTCCTTTCTCAATACATTACAATTTAATTTAAATATTCACGAATTTGCCATATTTAAATCATTTACACTTAAACATATTTAGTGAGTGTCCAAGCCGATTGCATCCGATACATCTAAGTTTATTGGGAATCGCTGAAAGCACTTCTTTTAGCTATGTTTCCTACACTTGAATGTGAAATAATCTTCGAATCTAGGCTGTACCTCTTTTCTTTATGTTGTCTGGCAAGCTGTGAATGACCAATATTGAACAAAATGGATCAATCGAATCAGTTGTTTTTCAGTCTTTAAGGCACCCAAATGATCACCCAGTAGAATTTTCTTTTTACTGAGTAGTAGCTACGCATCAAATTCACTCAAACCAAACACTCGGTGCAATTTGCTTTTAATTTGATCGCTATTTTTTTGATAATCCGAAAATATTCAAATAAAATTTGGGAACCATGATAAGACCCGCGTTATAGCCGAATTTGCATTATAATTACGTGTGTTATAACGTGTGAGGTGACCAGGTGAGGTAACATGGTCGGAGCAGCTTTGCGGCACACTCAAGCCAAAAACCGGTACGGAATATTTTAGCAAGTGACGCAACTGCGTCACTTATTCGCGCCTCAAAGGCGACCGTCATCGTCGAGCTACCAAGAGCCCCCTCAAATGTGATTTCGATCATTATTCGACCGGAATGACTACGAGTTATGTCGTCTGTTGATTGATAAGGTCGGTTGGAGTGATGTCGCACTTCTGTGGTCAGTGTTATGGGTGACAGGAACAAAAATCGGGCAGTATTAGCACCAAAAAAGATTTTATAAGATACATTAAATAAAATTATCGAAATATTACCATTAAAATATTGTTGATTGCGATATGAAATTTATGAATCAGAAAAATCCGACTAACATTGACCGGTGGCGCACAACTGGTCACCGAGCGCGGCTGGATCCATCATGCTGGAGTCTGGATCAGTTCGGCTCCCGTCAGGAACATGCGGGCTCGAATCAAGAGAGAAGAGTGTTCTGCCACTTCTGATACCATTTTGAGGTGACCAGGTTCACTGATCTTGTACAAACGGAAGTGCGTATCCAAGGGGACACTGCCCGGATAAAAGAAAGTCTTTTCTTTTTCTTTTTATTATTTTTAATGCAAGTCTGGATTTTTCCAGCTCAAAAATTTCAGGGATCGCAAATCAGTTAAGACATTTTAAATAATTATAAAATCAAAAATTAAACTAAATATAACATAGAAAAACTCTTAATTGGTTGCTGCTGCTGATAAGATTTAGTGAACACTACAACGTCGTTCTAGTGTATTAAATAATTTATTTATGAAATATTTTTTTAAATTTATTTTAGATGTCTCAATTATTTTTTAAATAATAATTTATTCTCATTTAAGACATTTTTACAAATACAATAATTATTGCAATTATTGCTTAACTAATGAAGATAAAATAGACAAAGTTGATAAAATTGTTGATTCCTCATCTCAAATAGACTTAACTATTGTTAGATAACTCTCTTTCCCTTTTCCATTCAGCCAACTATAAAATATTTACTAGACATTTAATGATTGGGTACTTATTATTGTATATTTAAATTAATAATTATGTAATAAATAACATTAGATTTTTCATTACCTGGTCCAATTTTATCTACTATCGAAAATTTCTTCTGTAGTCCATCCATTCCACTAATGACACCAGAATGATCGTCAAGTTCCATCTCATCATCATTGGAAATAACAATAGACTCAGATTTAAGATTATTTGATAAATATTTATGACATTCTTCTTTCATATTTCTATCCAACCCAACTGAATTTGCATTCATTAATTTCCATTGACGAAATGAACGATTAGCACCAATAACTTGAACCCAATAGTTAAATTTATCAGCTTCTTTCACCTATTTTACAAAACGTTTAAGCATTCATGAAATATTAAAGAAATAAAATTAAAAGAAACCTTCAAATGGTAAAATGCACTGTCAGCATCAATGTCTATTCTTTGTCTCTTTACTTTGTAAGTAACAACAGATAGACCCAAGTCGATTTCTCTCAGAAAAATTCGTTTTGCAAACTAAAAATTATAAATTTAAAGATTTATAAAAAATTCAGAATAAACACAATAATATTATTTTAATTTCATTCGTTTTTGCTTCAAAACACTTTTTCAGAAACACTTCAATAGCACTTTTTTATTAAGTGAAAAAAATCCAGAAATAATTTTTGTTTGACTTTCAAATCATTTTGTTTCAATGACATTTAAATTCATAAGATATGAAATAGAACTGAGTCTAATTAATCAAACTGTATTTTAAAAAGAAATATCTTGTTTGGATAAAATAATAGCTGTATTACAATCATAAAAAAGTCATTAATTTATTAAAGAAATATCAAGACAATAAAAACTATTTTCTAATATTTATCAAGTTTAAAGGTCATTTATCAGATCAAATGCATATTGTGTATGTTTACACAATAACGATAGATCATCAACTTAAATTTAGGTTTTAAAAAAATGTTTAAGAATTTTGATTACAGTAAAACCTCTCTATAAAGTTTTTTTATAATTAGTTTATTCTGTATTTATTTGTTAAATTGAAAAAAGCAGATTCAAAGCATTATTTTTTCTATTATTCATTAATTTAATTTATATTCATTTCATCTCTATAAGCAACTTTTCTTATAGAGATGTAGTTTTCTCGGTCCCAAATAGCTCCTTATAGAGAGGTTTTACTGTTTTTATTAAAACTTTTTAGAGTGCACTTTATTTTTAAAATTTTGGTGGTTATAAAACGATTTTAAAAAACTTTTAGTGTGTTACATATATTATATATGTAAAGAACTTTTTTACTGAAAAATTATTTCAAAAAAATTTCATTATAAATAAATTTATTCTTGATATATGTTTATTTATTACATATCAGTAACAATATTAACATTAAAATATTATAATTATTATTAAAATTATTTATAAGTTCCAAACCAGACAAAATTTCTTTATTAAAAACAAAAGTCAACTATTTCAAAATATATTTGTAATGGCAATGTGTTTCAAAGGATCAACCGTAATTGCCAAGTCAATAATTATCGCACTTATGATTTTGTAAATGATTGCATGAAATTGTGCAACGGAAGTGTTCACGAATGAGCATTGAACAGTGTCATTGCATTTGAAAGATGCAAAACCTTCCATGGCAAATATGGTTGCGGATTATGGAGTTCCAGAAGAATTCGACTCGGAACTGGAAGACTGCATTCGGGTTTGTGGATGATTCTGCATGATCGAGATACTGTAGGAGGAATTATTTCTTTTATTGCGGTTGTGCAAAATTCCAAGAACAAAGTGTTACTTGTTTTGGATTTCCGAGAATAGTCATTTCTCATTTCATACTGCAAATGGGAATGTGTGCAGTGATTAACACTTAAACATTTCTTTTATGAGAAAATTAGAGATTTATTTACATGCATTATATTTACATATTAAACGTTTTACATTAAATATTTAATCAGCTTCTCTATTATTTATTTCTCCATCACAATCACGTTTAGATACACATTTCAGTCAAAAATAATAATAAAACCTTATTTTGTACTACTTACTCATGTTTCAAAAATAGTATACTTTTAATAAATGCCAAACAATTAAAAAACAGAGCAATAAGTCACTATTGGAAGTTGGTAAATACCGAGCATATGCGTACAGCTGGTAAGAAACCTATCAAACTACTCCCCCTTCCGACCAGGAAATATATCGTATAATGAATACATTCGTAGTCATTCCTCCATGTGGATATTAATGGATAGCTAAAAATCGCTCGGTGCAAAATCTAGGCTGCATGGCAGATGATCAAAAAGCATTAGTTCAGCACCTTGAATACAACAAACACGATGAAGACATGAGATTACAAAAATGCACCAACAAAAATTTCAATTCTAACTCTCAAAACTCCAAAAAATTGAAAATTCAATACCGAATTTAACAAACACAGCAGAAACAGACTTTACACTAAATGATACAAAAGAAAACAAAAAAAATCTACACAAAATAAACAATTCTACACACAAACACACAAATTGAAAAACACTCTCAACAATCAGATTCACATGCAAATCTACGAGTCAAATTAACACATCAGAAACTATCAAAAACAACAACAGCGACGAAACTCCAATCACTAATCAAACAAATTTAAACTTCTCAGTCGCAAAGAACTCAATACCAATTAACAATCAAAAACTAATAAATAACACGAAGATTTTAAATAACTGGATTGAAAACGCAAAAATAGGCAAAACAATGATTCAGATTAAAGAAACAACTCATCAAATCATAACCATAGGTCTACAAACACAAGCCAAAACAAGGATTTCACCACCTGAAAAACTCACAGAAGCAAAAAATATTCTCAACAACATGCAAAACAAAGGCTACTATTATTGCCCTGATCATTTCGTGGCAACAAAAGAAGATTTTCCCTAATCAAACAACTTAAATTAAGAAAACGCTTTATTTTTGAATTTTTATTGATATATTCTAAATCAACTTCAACAAAAAAGGATGATTATATTTTGGTGAAGTAAATTATTGACTGTAGTTTTTCCCAATGACAAATTTCCTTGTATGTTGTATATTGTAATTAATTACATTCATATACCTTCTTTTTCTCCATTCGTTTCAAATTAATAGTTAATTGAATAGTTAAGAGTTTTAGTTTAAAATTTATATTATTGTATTTATTTCTGCTCGATAAAAACGGATTCAGGAATCTTTTTTTAATTAATTTGGATCAATATAATTAGGATAAATAAATGTTTACAAGACTATATATATACAGAAAATTTTGGTTAATCCGAAACGGGCTTTTAAATAAATCCGGATATTCCGAAATATAATATTGATTATGTTAAATAAAGTAAAATCAATTATTATTAATTTATTCCTCGATTAATTCTCTTTGAATAAACTAGTTTTTTCCAATATATTTAGTCGCTTGTCTTCAATAATAATGATATAAAACAAAACAAATTTCAATTTTCTTAAATTATTTAAGTTATTTTTAAAAAATAAACTGGAATTTTATTCGAATTAAAACACTAGTGAAAAAACGATGTTATATTCTGCTGTTTGCTGTTTTTAATTTCACTGTATTCTCGAAAGTGCTCAATTTTATAAATTGATTGAAATATTGTAGGATCTGGAGTAACCTTGCTGTTTTCACAGAGACGTTTGATTTGGGTTAGCATTTGAATTGCTTCCTTTATTGGTGGAATAGTCTCTAAAGCATTTTCTATGTCACTCACTTCACTTTTGGAGACTACGTTTTCTGAATCAGCTCCTTTAATTGTTGCAACAATCTCTTCAACAGAAATTCGATCACTTACTTGAAATTCTGCATCTAAGAAAACATACTCTGAAAATAAAAAACTCGAGGGAATCAACCCAGAAACTTCAAATTCTTTTCATTCCTGTAAAATTTCTTTATCCATAGTATCTTCGTTATAAGATAAAGGAGCATTATTATCTTTTAAAAATTTGGCCCTTTTAAAATAATTTTCTATAGTAATCTCACTAACCTGATCCCAACTATATTTTATGATATGTAAACATTCCAGCACATTAATCGAAATATTTGTTTTGTTGTGAAATGCCATTATTGGTTTTCGAGTTAAACATCCTCGATTGAAGCTTTTAAAATTTTTAATAATGCCCAAATCCAATGGCTAAGTGCACGAAGTAGTGTTTGCAGGAAGATAATAAATAGTAATATTGGATGGATTTTCAATTTGATGGTGAACTGGGCAGTTATCAATTACAAGAGCAATATGACGGCTCATAGAAATCCTTTTACTATAAATACATTCCAGATACTCTTTGAAAACCGCACTAATCATCCATGCTATTTTGTTCAATTTCCAAGTAACTGGAAGATTCTTTGAACCTTGAAAAGAACAAGGTGTTTTTGATTTGCCAATAACCCAAGGAGGAAACTTTTCTGTTCCATTCATATTATCACACAACATAATTGTTGATCTTTCTTTAGAGGATTTTCTTCCTGTGCATTTTTTACCTTTAAAGATCAGAGTTTTTTCTGGCATTACCCTCCAAAAAAAGGTCACATTCATCAGCATTACATATATCTTCAGATAAAAATTTACTAAAATAATTGGCAGTTGTACTACTTCCATTCTTCGAGTTGCTTTTGAGAAACTTCTCCACTCTCATCACAGACTTTCAAACTTTTTATCAAATGTCGATTTTTCCAACGATTAATTCACGACTTTGATATCTGACTATTTATATGCCCAAATGTTTAGCAAATTCATTTTCTTGCTCGAATAAATCAATACCTTCAATATTAAAGCTGGCTGATCGAGCATCCTGAAACCATAAAAGCAACGCCTTATGAACATCATCGTTTGATAATTTTCTCTCTCGTTTTCTACTGCTGTTAAAAGATCCAGATTCAACTCTTTTCATAATAGAATCGCAATTTTTAATCATATCTGAGAAAGTCGAAATCCTGTGAAATTTTCTTTTTTGACATTCCGTGATTTTATTTTGCTAAAATTTCACATTTCTTTTGCTGGCTTAATTCTATTCTTTTTCTTTTTTGCTGCTGCATTATATTATTACTATTTTTCATTTAAAATTACACCTGCCAAATCCAAGCGTTTTCTAACAGGGGTACTTTTTAAGGGCGTTTTATAAGGATTAAGGATTCTTTCAAAATAATTCGCAAAACTGAAATAATTTAACATCAATAAATCTTTTACTTTATTTAAATACTGTGTATTTTCAATGTATTTAAAATCAATGTATTTTCAAAAATGTATCTTTATAATAGATACAATGTTAGCTAACTATTCAGGCATATTCGCTTAATCCGAAATCCGGCTATACCGAACAAAAATTCGCCTTTTAGGTTAACCGGATTTCACTGTATATATATATATATATATATTTAATTATTTAGTTATTTAATTATATATATATACGTATTGTCTCTAGTGAAAATGTTT
>MQRK01135241.1:0-11906 GCA_001938485.1 Girardia tigrina | reverse complement strand
TATATATAATAAATATTAATAGTAAAGTACCCTTACTAATCTAACCTGTACTTAGGTTGTCACACTCGTCCAGGTTTACCTGAAACCAAAGAAAACTGATTGATTCCCTAATTATCTGTCACTACAGTCATGTCTCCCTCAACTTGTCTCGTTCTGTTCTGCACCTCCACCTGATATTTGTATCTCCCCAACAGTAGGTACCGATATTAACATGTAAATTCATCATTTTGATCCTTTTGTAATTTGAACAAACATCGGCCCTGAAATTTTGCTATCTGAACTTAGTTCCCCTGAAATAAACGTTACGAATGAAATTACCTCCAACAAAAAAATTCCAATTCCACTCTGCATTGAATCATGTCACTGGATTTTGGTGCTTATTGATGTCGTTAAAAGTGCCTCCGTCTCGTTTGATCCTCTGGAAGATTCTTCAGAATTCACACCTTCAGCTGAAGTTTGTTCAAAATTAATTTTTAATAAACTAAATAATTTAATTACTATTTCTGTTAATTAATAGCAATTAATAGATAGCAGGTTTGACCAACCTAATCATTTTGACGAAGGTCTCACAGTGTACCTCTTACTTCTGTCCTTCAACAACTTCTTTTTGACCCAAATGTCACCTCTATGAATATCTGTAGAGTCTTTTCTTCCTTCATCATTGACACACACTCTGACCAACTGGGATTCGGGTCTACTCCAGCGTGTTAGGTTCTTAACTTTTTTTCTTTCAATCACTCATGTGTCAAATTGCGTCAAATATTTCAACACCCCCATCACTTTTGTTTTTCATGTCTGCTTAATCTGGGTTATTCTTTCCAAGAATAAGAATTCCTTTCAGACCAATTTCTCATTTTTTATAATAATTGGTCGCTCCTTGCTCAGCTTTCCTGTCTTCTTTTGTAATTCCCAATGGATTTGCTTTTCTGCTTTTCTCTCCTCTAACACTCTGATTGTTCATGATCCGACTGATTTTAGGAACAGCACAACCTACGCAAATGAGTTCACCACTCTCAACGACTTTGTTTATCATAATTTTGTTCATCTCCTCGAGACTTGTGATCTCTGGTGCTGCACCAAATTATTCGATTTCACACAAAGTAATCAACAGTGGTCCACTCATCTGCGGCCATATGAAATATATATTGGGGTCCTCTCGTAATAACGTTACTAATTTAATGTCTCTCCATCTCCATACACGATGACTCATACATAACTTTAAAATTAAAAAACCCCTGTCAAGCCGAACCCGCGTACGTTTACCATGATTTGTGTGGCTCGCATTGCTTTGGCTGATAAGCATCTTAAATCCACAAACATTGAGATTTTCTATAAACAAATAATCGATAACTGTTAAAATATTCTGAATGTGTAACCACGGACGCCGTATGGGTAAGCCCTATCAAAAGAGTAGGATAGCTTGCTTCAAACCTCGGATTTATTTATATCCGACCCCTGTGGATTTCACAACATTTGTTAATAATAATCATCAAAATTTAATGCACATGCTAGCATGTTTTTGTTCCTAATTACTATAAAAGGAGGCACACTTTGTATTTTATAATTTTACTCCAAAAGAATTTATCAACTACTTCATTGGTAAAGGTAAATATGCTCCAGGGAGTAGTGGTATCTTATACAAAGATTTCCTTTACTGTAATCATACTGGTACCCGTCTCCATCAACTATTCAAAATGATATTTGAAGACATTATATGAATTTTTATATGAATTTTCTTCTATGAACTTTTCTTCTATATAAGTAACTAATTAGTTGGGTAAGTCAGAAGTTCTAACTCAGGACGATCTGCTTTATCCGCTTCAGAAAAGCTTAGGCCCCTCTGATGGATGGACTGATCACATTTTTATACTTCGAGCAATTTTTGATTATTATAGAAGTATATTAAAAAACTGTTTATCTTAACCTTTATGGATAGGCTGCTGCTATTGATATGATCTCATTTTGTCATATTCAGGATTTATTATTTCTAATGAGTAGAGACCCTAGTGTTACCAGTATAATTAAAGAATTTTATAGAGACTGTACTACGACTATTATCTGTGAGAATGAGTCAATCTTACCAATTAAAGTTACTGTTGGAGTCCGTCAAGGTTGCCCATTGTCTATGCCACTGTTTATTATTGAGATTAATCCTATTATTAACGAAGTTGAATATCGTAGATGTGGGGGTGGATCTTGATTGGCTGTAGACTCATATCTTGCATGGTGTATGCAGATAATTAAGTCTTCTTTGCTGAAGCACCTGTAGCTCTTCAAACTTTAGTTGATGTGACATCAAATAATGTAAATGCTGTTTGGATATCGTTTAGGGCAACTTATTGTGCCATCCTGGGCATACCATTCAATGAGGAAAACGACATTACAATAAACAATAACGATTATTATTAACAATTATTAATCAGTGACCTGAAGATGAAAGTTGATCCATTGACATAAAGTAAAACATGAATTTTGTTTATAATAAAAAATTTAAAAATTTTTAATCAGGATCGAAGCTTATCCATAAATTTGTTTATTAAAACTTGATAATTTTTAAAGAAAACGATATGATTATTTTTTAAAGTTTTAATAGTAACATAGAAAAAATCCATAGTAACTTAGTATTATAATCTAATGTATTTTTATGTAATAATCCGAATAAATTGCGAAAATGTTTTTTATCAAACAAAAAGATTAATCAAGATTTTCAAGCAATAATAACAACTTTTTAAATGCTAAATATTCGTTCATATTATCAATCAAAATATAATAAGAAAATCAAAAGTAAGTTGTTGAAAAAAGTCGACTCTCTTCTCTTTAAAGATATTTAATATTCACGGACTTTAATCATCCGAATAGGTTGTACATGCTCACTAATACGATTTTTAGAATACTTTATCTACATAAACTTTTATTTTATTACCAATTTTTTGAAATTTTTTGAAATTTTTTTAAATCATTATCAAATCTCAAAAAACGGTCCAAACATTAGATTGATCTTCTTCTAGAATTTATCATGTTTTATTTTTTTTACTTTTTAATCTCATCATACTTCTTATTTTGTGTTTGTTTTAATAGTGTTTTTAAACTCTTATGATTCTTTTTAAGTCTGTTCTTTAAAAAGTTCAAATCTTTACAAACACATTTAAGGACAAAGAATAGACTCTATGTATCGAATCTTAAATTTTTGTGTTAAATGAATTCCAATCTTAAATGACTCTCTTGAATTCTTTCCATTAAATTGGTTTAAATTATATTATAAAAACCTTCATTTTTTTAATTTTTATAAATCCAACAAAAATATTGTTCAGTATTCTGATTAACTCTTATATTATTTATAAAAATGTATTTATTAAGTACAAAAGAAAATTTATTTACAAAATTTTATTTTAAAATAAGTACAACCTACAATTTCATTTTTTCTATCTTGTATCTGATTTATAAATATAAGTATAAAATA
Organism: Girardia tigrina; assembly: GCA_001938485.1. NCBI lineage: Eukaryota > Metazoa > Platyhelminthes > Tricladida > Dugesiidae > Girardia > Girardia tigrina. Next base: position 8,446 of record MQRK01135241.1, on the reverse strand, counting down.
CATTACTTCAGTTCATATATTTGAGAGAAAACTTACGATTTATAAAAAGAGTCGTGATATTATCGTCAAAATATTTTTGTATCATGAAATATGATAAATATTATTTTTATAAAATATTTTTAACAATTAGAAAACTGATTAAGAGTTAAGTAGTATTAATTAAATAAACATATTTTAAAATGTTGATCTTAATCAACTGATTATTTTTTCGACCCAACCGGCTTTATCTAATAACTATTTAAAATCGTGGACTCAAAATATCGGCTTCAAATCAATTAAATTGTGGAAAATATTTAATTTTTAATTTACTTTTATTTGCAATAAGCATAGTTTAAAAAAGAATTTTTCGATATACTAGTTTTATATTTAATAATAAAATTGATTTCTAGTCTTTGGAAGTTCTTGGCTGGACGAGGAACGACGAGATAATTGGAAATTATTTTAAGAACTAAAACCTTAAAGTTATCTTATTTACAATATATTATTTTCTTATTCTAAATTTTTTAAAAACTTTTTTGGACTTTGACTTTTTAACATTTTAGCCTCAGGGAAGATGAAAATTCAATTTAATACATTATTTTCTTCGTAATGTAATTTTTAATTTAGATAAATTAATGTCTTGTCCGATCATTTTTATTTATATCTAAAATAAGCTTATTTGTATTTGTATCTATATTTTATTTTTTTGTAATGAAATCTGTCTATGGGTTTTTTTTATATTTAATAAGTGATATGTATTTTTATATTTTTTTATTTAGTGGTTTTTTTATTCATAATTTTTTTATTGATAATTTTATTGAAATAAGAGAAATCAAATGAAAAAACAAAAGAAAAAGAAAAGAAGACAAGAAAAACTAAAGTCAATTAATATCATCAAAATAAAATTAAAAAAAATAATACAAAAAAAATCAATAAATAATGGATTAGAAGATATAATTAATTAACACGGATTATTCTAATTGTTGACGACTATCATCAATTTTTTTGTGTATCTATCCCATTATTTCGTTCTATTACGATTTTGCGGATTATCTTATTTCGATTACGGGTTTTCACTACTATCCCTAAGAAGAAAGAAGAAGAATCCAATAAAATAACAATTTACGCTATTAACTGTTCTCAAATTGTCTTTTGAGAGTGAAATTAAGTATTTATTGGTTCTACCTATCTGTAGTTAGCTATTTTATAACTATACGTATATTTAAATATCATATATTTATTATTTTTTTATATACGACCATTTAAAAGTAATTTCATCAAGGTACTGTTTATTGGTGAAACTACTTTTCTTTGGAAGTTCTTGTCTGGATGAGAAACGACGAGATAATTGGAAATTATTTTAAGAACTAAAACCCTAAAGTAATCTTTTTTACAATATGTTATTTTCTTATTCTAACTTTTTTAAAAACTTTTTTGGACTTTGACTTTTTAACATTTTAGCCTCAAGGAAGATGAAAATTCAATTTAATACATTATTTTCTTGGTAATGTAATTTTTAATTTAGATACATTAGCATTTTTAATAATTAATTAATTCTTTTTTTTAATAAATAAATGTACTTATCGTAATTTAAAAATTACTTAAAAATTAAAATTTACTTAACATTTTAAAAAATATTCTCAGATAAAAAATTTCTCATCTTCTCAAACTATTAAATCACTCCAATTTAAAGTATAATAATGAAATAGAAAAAAATGTGCGTGTTCGAATAAAAGATTTATTTAGTTGAAAATTTTTAAAAGCATTTATTAAATATTTCTGGTAATTTTTTTTAATTTTAAATTAAAACTTCTAGAAGAGAATTATAAAATTTGAAGATATTTTAGTGGAAAATTTGTTTAGATTTGAAATGTCTAATTATTTTTTTGTTAGTTATATTTTCCAAAAAATATTTGACTGTCTTGTTATGGATTTTTTCTTATAAATCTTCAAAATTTGTTCGTAGTTTTAAAATTAATTACTTAAATTTTTAATATTAAATATTAAAAAAAATATACAATATTGTGATTTATTATTTCTTCTTGATAATTTCATTGATCAACCCAAAACTGAATTTTCATATTTATATTTCTTTTACTGTAGCCGTTCCCTCAATTATCCACACGCCTTATGACTTTGGTTTGTATATCTTTTGAGTGTCTCATTAGGCAGGAATGGATAGCCGTTGGCTACAATGAGCTCATCCGCCATTTTGAAAGGTTTTGTTTGTCATATTGTTGAGTATCCAAACACCCTCTAAACCCAGGTTAAAAATATATTTATATTACTAACTATTGTTTCCTTGATTAGATTTTTGTCATTAAGAATTTTAAAAAAATTATATTCAAGACCCATGGGTTTTCATCCTTTTCCATAATTTTCCCGTATGAAAACAACACTTTGAAGACAATGATAACCAAATTGAACAAATTGATTGATCATTTTAGAGTCGAATCTTTCTGTTCAAGATTTTACTGTGATCCTACGGTTGGCCCTTGCCAAAACACATACAAAAATTTTTTTCTTAACCAGCAAGTAAATTTGTCACCTCGACGACTTCTATCGGACTTTTCGTTCATCTCTTGATTTTGAGTCGATCAAATTATTAAAAATTTTGATCAATTCAACGTTGAACATAAAAAATCAACACAGTCCCCCGGTAATGGAACCTCATTTTAAATAGTACTCCAATCTGCAAAAACCCACAGAATTTCAGTGACTATGAGTTATTGTTTAGTGGTTGGTATACTCTTCATTTTGTTGTGTTCGAATTTACTATTATTATAGAAAATTATCCAAAAGTCTGTATCAATTAGCTAAAAATTTATGCTTCAAGTTGATGGATTCTAAATAATTCGAAAAGTTACGTTTTTCTTAAATCAACTAGAAAATAGAAAATAATTAAATTAAGTTTGAAAAATTCACTAGATTTTCGAAAAATTCTTAAACTTAAACGTTTTAATCAATTTAACGAATGTATTTATATCAAACTAAAATTTTTTTAATACATGTAAACATTAATGTTCTTCTGAATTTTGAAATTTGTAATTATGTCCAAACAAAAAAAATATTATTTCTTTCCATTCTAAATTCTGTAGATTTTCGTTATAAAAATATTAGGGTTAAAACATTTTAATGACAAAATCGGCTTCAATCATAATTTTCTTTCGAAACGACTTCAAATTTTCAAAACCAGAAAAATTTAAAAATATCATTCAAAGAAAGATGAATAAAGAAAGAGTATGGAATCTTTACCCTCTCTTATTCAAAGTTTGGAAGATTTTCTTAAAGGTTTTATCTTTAAATGACCTAATAATTTTTTTTAGCTATTGTTAACCACATATAGCAAATCTAACAACTGTGAAAAAGTAAAATTATTTTTTTCTATTAGTAAAATTCTGCGCTTTTACGTAATTACTTTTAAATGAAATTTAATTTGTTTTCCTATTGAGATTATAAAGAATTTTTTTTATTAAACCGCTCATCTACTTTTACCATATTTAAAAGCATTCAAATTTTATCTGACCGCTCAAAAATCTATGAAGTATTTTATTTAAAAAAATAATGTTTTCTCTTATTTATAATTTTCATTTATTGAAAATAAACTATATATTCAAGAAAAGTAAAAATAGCTAAATAATAATAATAATAATAATAATATCTATTAATTTATAAATTAATAAATAATAAATTAGAAAGTTATTGTTTATAAAGAAAGATGATCATTACGTCACAGTGTGTTACGTCAAAATAATAATAAATATTTTTAATTTAATAAATATTTTAAATAATAATAATATTTTTGAAATAATAAATTAATATATTTATTTATCATTTTATTTTCAGTATTTGTCGATCAATTACGATATCATTATAATTTTAAAAGAAATAAAAAATTAAACTTTGAAAATTCAGAAAAAATGATACAAAATTTTATTTATTAACAGTCAATATTTTCACAATTTTCTGATTCTTTTAAGTAAACCAGCATGTTTATATAATATTCCTTACATTTAGATGTGATGATTTATCTAAGTCAATTTGATTGGTATTGACTCAAAAATTCGGTCATAGACCCATGATTTTACTTCTGATAATTTGTAAAATATCTTTTACCATTCCGTCACGAATACATTGAAGTAGTTTGTGAAAATAATATTCAGATATCACTCACAAATCTTTGGTAAATTATCATTACTGGCTATAGATTCGCTTAAATAATCTAGTAGACTATGCTCGAGACAATTGTTAGCATGTGTGAAATTTCGACCACGAGCATGAAAGATTCCGTGCGTAACTCATCAGGATTATCCAACAGTATCAAATCCTCACGGTGGTCCAAAATATCATTATAAAGTAATTCTTTGTCGAAGAATTTATTTTCAATACAATTAATTAATGCTTCATGAGAAGCAATTTTGAACTGCTAATTCATATAGCGAAAAAACGTGATTGATTGTATAAATTGAAATAAATTACTGACTGAAATATCTTAAAATGTTTTAAACTAATTTATTTCCAGTATTCAAGGATTGTTGCCAGGAGTATTAAACCTTGTTGATGAACATTATTAATTTGAAATAAAGATACTATAATAGTTGAAATTAAATTTTATAATATAAAATACAATTATAACAAATTTTAAATTCTGGAAAAGCTTTTGATAAATTACAAAATGATTATGACTACTGTATTTTTACGCATATAGCCCTCGGTACATATATGATTTTATCTACGCCGCACGCAACTCACATGATATGAAAGTGGGCTGTGTATTCTAAAATAATATACACGACAGCAACTAACATTACACCATGATAATCAATGGGTAATTTGTGATTCTATCTACCTCAAATGCCCCTGGCAAGGAAAAAATTATACGGGTTATATGCGTGAAAATACGGTATTTCCGTAATGATATTGACAATTTCTGTAATCAATCTGATTTTCGGAAAAAGATTCTGGCTATTACCGAAATGCTTCTGGATATTTTGAAATAAACGTGAATTTTCTAAAATGATTCTGACTGTTTCCTAAGTGATTTTGATTATTTTCGAATTGATTTTATAGGATTTTTTTCTTTGTTACGATGAATTTTTGTCTTGATTCACGATGCTTTTGAGTAGTGCGGATTGGATACAATCTTCAGAATTAAGGATAAAAAAAATTAATAAATACGTATAGTAATTTCAACTTTTATTATAAATTAGTTGATATTTATCTATCGTTTGTTTTTAATTTTGAAATTTTTGATGGCTATCTTAAAGGTAACTTTTAAATTTTAATTCTTTAAAAAACAAATGAGTATATAGGGTTTTTCGATCTATTTTTCAATACTTATAGTCATTTTCACAATCTTTGCAATCAATTTTCCATTTCTTGCAATTAATTTTCCAATGATGTTATTTTAATCAATAAAAATTAATAAAATCAATAGATATTGAAAAAATTAGAAAATAATGACAACTTATGTTTAAAAACACGCCATTTGTACAATAAACTTTTATTTTTTGACAATTAATTTCGACGAAGTAAACATCATCGTCATTATTATTAACACCAATTTGACTTTTCATATCTTTATTCTTTTTCTTTATTCTTTTCATATCTTTATATTTTAGTTGACTTAAGAAAAACGTAACTTTTCTAATTATTTAGAATCCATCAACTTGAAGCATAAATTTTGTGTTAATTGATACAGACTTTTGGATAATCTTCTATAATAATAGTAAATTCGAACACAACAAAATGAGGAGTATACAATCACTAAACAATAACTCATAGTCACAGAAATTCTGTGGGTTTTTTGCAGATTAGAGTCCTATTTAAAATGAGGTTCCATTAAAGGGGGACTGTGTTGATTTTTTATGTTCAACGTTGAATTGATCGAAATTTTTAATAATTTGATGATTCAAAATCAAGAGTCAAACGAATAGTCCGATAGAAGTCGTCGAGGTGACAAATTGACTGGCTAGTTAAGAAAAACATTTTTGTATGTGTTTTGGCAAGGGCCAACCGTAGGATCACAGTAAAATCTTGAGCAAAAAGATTCTACTCTAAAATGATCAATCAATTTGTTCAATTTGGTTATCCTTGTCTTCAAAGGTTGTTTCACACGGGAAAATTATGGAAAAGGATGAAAACCCATGGGTCTTAAATATAAACTTTTTAAAATTCTTAATGACAAAAATCTAACCAAGGAAACTATAGTTAGTAATGTAAATATATTAAAAATTAAAATTAATTAAAAAAGTAAAATTAATTTTAAAACCACGAACAAATTTTGAAGATTTATAAGAGAAAATCCAGTTACACATGTGCAAAAGTGCAAAAATCAATATATAAAATTTTTTAAAAGTACTGGTGTCAAAAATCGATATCATGTGTTTGATGCACATTTTGATTATCTATCTGAATGTGCAATTAGAAATTTCATATATTGATTACTTTTCCTATTATTGCATAATGTGCAAATTTACACAAAATGCACATCGATTTTAGAGGTACAAGGAAGTAGAATATCTAAAATGTGCTCATGCACTTGAATAGGTACCGATATACGTACATTCAGATTACATATCAACATTTTCGAAAAAGTGCTGATAAATTGATTTTTTCAAACATTTCTGAAATTCTCAAAAAAGTGCTTAAAAATCGACTTTTTCGTATATATATGAAACCCCTATGATGTATATATATATGTTATTTATCATCAAACATTACCTCCTGAATTGCCTAATTTACCTAATCAAAAATCACAAGTACTATGTTTACCGTAACCAAGATGAATAATTTTTTATATTAAATGCAAAAACGACATGTAAAAACTCCTATTGTACTTAAAACGTGCATAGACATTATACATAAATTCTGCATAATCATCTAATGTACCTGACCCTAGGAATCGACCATCAAAAGTACCTTGGTTACCGTAACCATGATATATAAATTTTTTATATTATATACATAAAAACCTATGGAATATCTAAAATATGCATGGCTTTCTAAAGCACAAGACATCTACTTACGTTGTGAGAGTTCATTATATTCAATTTTCTATATTTTTATGAAAAGTATGCAATATGTTTACAACAATAATATAAAAAAATTGTGATATACCGTACATTAAACTATGGACAAAACTACAATTTTTGTGGTTGAACCTCGAAGAGACATGATTATTGAAGAAAATGATGATGAAAGTGAGCAATTAGACACTTCAATTCAAGAAGGGCTTTGTGTGTGTGATTATCTTGATGATGTAGGAAAATGTGAAGAAGTTACACCACTCTTGAATTCAGACAATGAGGATGAAAATGAACAAATAAATAGATTTGAAGCTTTTTCAGAGGATGAAATTGAACAAATAGACGATTCAAACAAAAATAAATCTTGTTTTAAATTATTTTTAACTTTATAAACAAACACAGGATAATACATAGGTTAAAATGTATTTAGAAGCAGAAATTAAATGTCTTACTAATGAAATATGCAATGGTAAAATTGATTGCATACAATTCCTTAATGAAATATCACGTTATCAACCTTTGACAAAAGAAAATTATATAGAACTTGTTGTGCGAACCATATGCATTAAAGACATTAAAACTGAATTGAGAAAAAAACAGAGGAATATTTTACTTGTGTGTAGCATTCTAACAGGCTCACTTGTAATAATATTATCAAGATTTGTACGTTAATAAATAGTTTTACATGTTATTGATGTTATAAATAATTTATGTTAAAACATATACAATATGTTTGCAATACTAACACATTTTGTACGTGTTATAAACAAAATGAGAACATATACATACAATTAAAAATTAATCTAAACAACAATGTTGTATTCCAGGTAGTTGGACCAAGTGGCAGTGGAAAAACACATTTAGTTATTGAAGAGAAATGACATGTTTTAAAATAAGTTTAAACAAATTTATTGGCATCAAGGTGGAGGTGAAAATGGACTAACTGAATAGGAATTTTGTAAATTAAAAGGTGTTAAGATCATCAATTGATTTGATGAAAACTGGTCTTCACGTCTTCAAAAGGGAGATGTTATTGTAATTGATGATCTTTTCCAAGAAGCAAATAAGAAGAAAGATTTTAGCAATTTATTTACAGACATTGCCAGACATGAAGAAGTGACGGTTATATTCATAACTCAAAATCTTTTTCATCAAGGAGGTAATCATCGAACGAGGAATTTAAATGTTCATTACTTGGTAATATTCAAGAATCCGCGGGATAAAACTGTAGTTGATTATTTAGCTAGACAAGCGTTTCCTCATGATAAGAAGTATTTATAGATTCATTCATGGATGCAACATGCAAACCTTTTCATAGACTTTACTCAAGAATGTCCTGATGATCAACGACTAAAAATAAATCTATTTCATACTAAATACATTACATTGTATAAACAAAAGTTATGATGTGAATATATTAATTATGAATTTTACCAAAG
>MQRK01135222.1:0-13195 GCA_001938485.1 Girardia tigrina | reverse complement strand
AAAAAAAATAACACACACAACACATTCAACCAATCAATTACATTTCATTCACAATACATACAAACACATGCATGCAGACAACAACAAACATAAACTTACTGGCGAGAAAGATTAATTACAATGCCAAAAAAGGAGGCTCACCATTTGATTTGGTGAAATACATTACATAATATCACACACAAATCAACCGACCGATTCAAAAATCCGTTCAGTCACATATTATCGTATTACGTTCAATCGATTGTCACTATGAAAGGATTATTCAATCCGAGAATATGTGCCTCCTTTGTCAGGAACTTCACTCACTCCAGTTCGAATAGACAGTCCGAGCTGTGCCGTTCTGATAAAATGATGATTGATATCGACGAGGGTCAAGGTTATCATTGGCAATATGAAAATGAAAACAATTTCGATATCATTAAAAAAAAAGGAAGATCTGTTCTACTTGGCATAGAAAATCGAATCATTATTTAAATTATTAATTTTATTTATTTAATTTTTTCTTTATTATTTATTTAACTCATTTATTTTATTTAATGAAGTTGATTTACTTAATTATTTTAGTTTCTTTAATTTATTAATTTAATTATATTTTTTTATTTACATTTTTCCTTGAAACGGAGCAACAATGTTCGGTCAAATCAGCAATTCTCCGCTCCAAATATAATATCGTATAAATATGATCAAAAAATAAATTAAGAAAATTATTATATAAAAATGAATTTTCAAAATCGATAGTAGTTGAAGGGTTGTCTTACCTGTTGGTCATGACAAAGTTTATCCATAAAATTGTAAATTTTTTTAAGCTTCTTCACTTTTAGGAATCTTCTTTATAGATAAATGTTTATCCTGATCTTTTCTAATAATTTCATTGTAGAATATCTTTTAGAAAAATCATCTTTTAATTATTAAAAAAATATATAAACATCTATATTTTCTTTTATTTTCTCGACAAAGATGATGCTTTATTTTGTTTAAAAACCATTTCAATGTACAAATAAGACCAAAGTTCGCAAATTAATGATTTTAATGTGCATGGTTATTTCATTATTTATTTATTTTAAACATTATCGTTATAGATGCTGTATTGAATAATTTTATTGTTTTAAATATAGCAAAATAATTTTCTAATGCCAAATTGTTTTATTGCACAATTGTCACAGATTTAATGAATTAGATTTTTTTGAGCTCGTAACTTTTGAATTTTAAACTCTTAAAACATTTTAAAGATATTTCATTAAAAATTTCATAATTAAAATTATATTGTATTTAATTTCATTTAAATTTAAAATTTAGGAATTAAAAAATTAAAAACCATATTGTTGTTTAATGTTATTTGAATATAAAAATATAAGGATTAATAAATTAATATTAAATTTACTTTTATTTAATGAAGCAACAAAATCAAATATCACTGTTAGGAAAATTTTTGAAATAATGATAAATTAAATATATGCAAATTAGAATTTAAAATATATAAATATGTAATGTTTGTAAAAGAAATTTTCAAAAATAATAAGACCGTTAAAAATAATTAAAAATAATTAAACCGTTAGGAATTAAGAAATTGTTGAGATAGTTTAAAATAAAATATACAAAATTAAAATGTAGAAATTTTTTAACTGTTTAATGATTTTTAAAAATTGATAAAATTAAACAAAAGGATTAAATAATTGAAAATGCTGTTATAATTTAAAAGTATAAAGTTTGATTAAAAATAATTATAAATTGAAAAATAATATAATATAGTTTAATATTTAATTAAATAAAATTGGAATATTCTTCATCAACTATTAAAAAATTATTTCTTAATATTAAATTATCTTATACATTTATTATTTTAATATTCATTAATAGCTATTGTAAATTTCTCTAGTGATGTAACTTTTTTCGACGATATTTGACAAAAATAGACTTTCTATATTTGGAGAAAGATGCGTAATGAATCCGCTGACGAAATAAGTTTTCAAATAGATAATTTATGTGCTTAATTTGGGCCACCCAAACGTTTTTTGTCTAATAATGTATAATGAAACTATAATGAAACTGTAAATTGATAAAAGTTTATTTTTGTTCATTAAACTGATCGAAACATGGCATATGATGAATTGAATAATTATTATACAAACTAACAATTAAGTTAATTAACTTTTGTTTTATTCAATTCTGTTAATTTTTCATTTAACTTCAAAAAATTATTTCATAAACAGGGTGCTCGATCTTTAGCCAAAAGTAGTTTGAGATACGTACCAATTATTGGCTGGGTTTGGAATTTTAATGGAACCGTATTTTTGAAACGAAATTGGTCATTAGACAAGGAAATTATACACAATAGCCTAAAGGATTTTAGTGAAGCTTTTTCTGGAGATTGCAACTTGGTAAAAAAAGATATTCTATTTGTTATTTAACATATTCTATTGTTAAGTTACTTTTGTATCCGGAAGGTACAAGATTTACGGCAGATAAACTTGAATCAAGCAATGAATTTGCTAGATCGAAAGGAATGCCTGAGTTAAAACACTGTTTGTTACCGCGATCGAAGGGTTTTATCGAAACTGTTAGAAGCTTGAGGTCCCAAATTGATGTGGTGTACGATTTTACTGTGGCTTTTCCGGATAACGTAAAACCTAATGTGAAAGGAGTAAATACTAATCAACCCAGATTGACAATGAAAAATATATTGGATGCAAAAGTAATGGAAGGCGATATGACATATGAGTAAGTATTTTTAAAATATCTGTAACATACGATTTTTTTACTTTCCATTAGGCGAATTTTAATCAAAGATTTACCAGAAGATGACAAAGATTTAGAATTATGGTTACAAGAACGTTTCCAGAAAAAAGTATATTTTATTTTTGTGTATTATATTGAATAAATTTGAGAAATAAAATATTTTGATAAGATTTTCTAATTCAAATCATTATTTATGAAAAAGTTCAAAATAACTTATATAAATTCCATTAATAATATTCTTTAATATTTTATTAAATTTTTGACTTGACATTAAACAACTGATTCAACACCTGTTCGTACCAATTTGGGATATCCAACACTGGAGAATCATGATTGAGCTCCAGATTTCGTGCTAACAAATTCAACAAAGTTGAATTTTTGGATTAAAATACATTGGAAAAAATGATTTAATAGTACTCCTTTTGTAACATTGATTTCTTATTTGTTATGAATCACTGGAGAAATAAGGCCTGTCTGAGAAATTGTACTAAAAAAATACTACAATCAATTCGTAAAATTTATATTCATAATTCTAATAGTTGTCTTCCTTTTCAATATTATTTACTATTATTCGAGAATATATTCAACAATTTTTCATTTATCCTTCTAATTTATATAGAGTTTATTTCCAGTTAATTGAAATGTTCTGCTAAAATTCATTAAAAATTTGGCAAAAATATTATTAAGTCTCGGAAATTAAAATTTTAAGAAATGAAAACTTCAAGTAAATTTTAGAAAAAAATTAAAAATTTGATTAAATTTTAGAATAAATTAATATAATAAAATATAAACATAATTATTAATATAAAGAAAATGTAAATATAATTTTTTGGCTATGAAGAATTAGTTAATTTTAATTTCACTGATCGAGATTTAAATAATTAAATAATATTTAAGATTAAAATCAAATTAAAAACTTTAAGTTCAATATTTTAAATAATACTTTAAAAATTTTGTTTTTCATTTTTTCTAAATTTGACTTGAATTTTTCATTATTTCTAAAATTTATTATTTAAAGAAACCATTTAATTTTGTGAGACTTAAAAGTCATGCTCCGGTTTTATCATAATCGGCTTTTAATTATTAGATGTATCACAATGTTTAAGATTTCTGGTATAATTATATATACCCTAATTTCTTGCATATAACCACGGGTTATACGAAAAAAGTAAATTTTCTAGAAAATTTTAGTGGCGCGGGTTATATAATGGGTGTGGGTTTTTTTAGTAAATATAAAAAAATTTAATAAAATACTATTAAAAATATTACAAAAAAATTTCAAAAGTTTCGTACATTTTAAAGTCTAAATGAAGTAAGCGTATTGCATATCCAATTTTATTCAAAACCATTTACGTCTTCGTTAGACTTGATATTAAATGCTTCTAGAATAGGACTATATTGCTCAAGAATAGGAACTAGTTATTCATTATCAGAGTTGTTGGAATCTGTTTTTCCAGAATCATTATCAGTAATCTTCATCTAATTGACTACCTCGAAAAGAACGCCTAGGTGTTGTGTTGGAATAGTACACATACTGGGTGCACAATTCCAGAGAAACAAAATATTTATCAAAAAAACTTTTTGTAGAGTAAATCATAAAAAAAGAACTTTTTTTACAATTAATTTTAATAAAAACATATCTAATCAATTTAAAATTTGGTTCAAAAATGTGAGAAAAAATTTTTTCATTTTTTACAGATAAGGATTTTTTTGTTTATCTCGAATGCAACGCCTATGTGGTTTTTTAGAAGTAAGACGGTAGCACTGTTATCTATATAAACATTAAGCTTAATTTTTTAACATTTAGGATTGACATCATTCCAAATTTCAATAATGCAATGGCAAGCATTTTCATAAGTCGCACGTCTCATTCTTTTTGTTTTAGTAAATGTGTATATACCACTAATCATCCAATTTCCCCACTTTGGGTATTTTGTTTTTAAACCGCTGATTAGCAGACAAATCTAGAGGTTGCAACTTCTAAGTTAATCCGACATGTATTACTACTAATTTGGAATACCTTTGTACCATTTGTTTTATGTCAGGAGTGAGATGTATGCGATGAGAATCATAAATTAGGAGAAATTCTGGTATAAAAAGGAACCCATTCTTTTTTGCAAAACCTTTTCAAGCAGTGACCAATAATCTCTTCATTCATCCATTATTGTGATGATACTGTAATAAATTATTACTAATATCAATACCTTTTGGTATAGTTTTCCGTTTGAATATTACGAGTGGTTCACATTTGACTCCATCAACAGTATAACATAAAATTACTGTAAAATTACATGTCCGTTTTTCCTCTCACATCAACTGTTCTCGTGTCAGGCATGTCAAAACTAAGTGGCACTTCATCAATATTCCCAAATTGAGATTAGTAAACATTTTCTTAAAGTTTAGAGACAGTCACGAAATAAAGCGAGTATATTTTAAAGCCGTGATTAATTGAATTCTAAATAACGCTTTAAAAGTTATTTTAAGTGTGGGTTAAACGTGAATAATTTTAAAATTTTATAATTGAAATATTTCTGAAATGAATATTTTTTTGAAAAATTGAATTAAGAGTTGTAACAGAATCGTTAAAGGATAAAATTTTGATAAGCGAAATGTTATAAAATTAATTTTGTAAATCCAAAAAAGTTAAAGAAACAATAAATTTATTAAGAAAAATGTTTCCTGGAAAATTTGTTCGAATAATATGTTATTGTGTTATAATTAAAATTTTGTTGTTATGAATTCAAATTTTGATATTGAACCATATATATATATATATATATATATATATATATATATATATATTAAAGATCGATTTGTTACTGCGTCTAAAACATCCAGCGTATAAATATTAATGATATTTTTCTTAATTTTGTTAATGAAAGGCTAATAAATCTATTTTAGGATATGTAAATTTTCTGCACCATAAAAAAACAACAAACACGAAGAATAATCAATTATATCGAGATTTATAAATGAAAAGGGAAGAAGATATTTATGAGACCGACATTCACAGAAAGAAAACTGATGTTGGGCTGTAAATGACTACATACAGTTTTTGTGAATCTCGATATAGATATAATATGATTAGAGGGTTAATTTATCGACTTTGGTCATTTTCATCAATAATTACATAAAATTTTGATAGTATTAATCGATTAATAAAATTATTGAATAACAGTAGTTAATAAAAGAAATATTGTTAATAAATATACCGAAGAAACAATTAACTGGGTGTTTGAATTGATTATTTGAATTTATTGATATCATATATATCAAGCTTTTTAAGAAATCGATTATTGTACATGTTCCGGAAATTCTTCTCCCATCAGAAACAATTATATTTGTTATTTACTATTTTAATGTTACTTTTTATAAGTTTATTTTAAAAGGGAACAATTTATTTTTTTAAATATATTAAGTAATAATTAAATAATAAATTAAATTCGCATCAGCATCTTCAAAAATCACCTTTCCATTTTGCTGTATCTAAAATTATGAGTAGTTTTTTAACAGTTTGAAAATATTGAAATCACATTAGTCATATGGCGAACTTGGATTTTTCTTCGGCGGTACATATTTTTTCTGAAAAAAAGTTAACATTGACCTCCATTTGGGTATTAATATGTTTCGTAGAACGTTTAGTTACATTGGATAGTACCGTCTTCAAATGATAAGCGACCATACAAACAGAAAATATATATTTATATGATGTGCGCATAATTTGGGCCCTACCATTTAAGTGCCAAAGTTTGTGAAACTACTTGATATGAACCAAATCGTTCATATTTTGATCTTTTCATGTTTACTTTTTTTAATTTATGCTATGTTAAAAAATTTTAATTTCTTGGAATGAAATTTTTAAAGAATTTATGATAGTTGTATGAGTTTAAAACATTAATTGAAATTATTTTTTTCGAGATTTTTTATCTGCAATAATGTATTTAATTATACTTTTTGTAGGCGAATTAACAATGTGAGAAATAATTTACAAACGTAAAAGAAATTTATAATTAAGTAAGTAATCTATCAAATAACAATGGTTCAAGAATATGCTTATAACTAAATAAAAACTATTAATAAACAAATAATTTTTGTTGATATATTAATTTTGTTTGATTATTCAGAATTGGTGTAACTTTTAAAAAGACGGTTTTTTATAAATAAATATTAATAAACGTATTTCTAGTTGTTCCTTACAAACAGTACAAGTACTATCGTGTTCTCCCTATTACAAGCCATGACTTGTATTAAATTTTTGACAACAAAAACGATGGTGGTCTGTAATAAGTTAGATGCATGCATTAATTTTTATTAAAAAATTATTTTTTAAAAATTAATAAAAATATCAAAAAATAACAACAATTAAATAAATGTATTATATTAGAATTATATATAATACATCATTTTAACATATCAACAATAAGCATATGAAATATAATATCTTATAACTTCAACAAGTAAGTCTAATGATAAATAACAAATTTTATTCAAGAATAACAGTTTCATTATGCAAGTCAATGTACTCGACAAATCTTTCCAATTCACGGATTGGTTCTGTTGTTTTTTTTAATTTTCTCACCATAAATTGGATGTTTATAAATTAAAGTTTCTGAAAAGCTTTGATCAGGCTCTAATTATTATGCAAGAAGACCATTTTGTATTATATCCGGGGTAATCATGGTTCATGCTATAGTAATCCATCATGTAATTTCATCGGTTAGATTTCCACAGGTGTTTCTTACCATTCATATTCAATGTAGTTGTTGATTTCTTCTCTTAAATAATCTTTGAATGACTTATTTATGGCAATATACATAAATTGTAATTGTGCAGTCATTCCAGCTTGAATGACAATAAGATCAATCTTTCGTGTTTCTTAAAAAAAGTCTTCATATCCAAAGCTCGATGTGTTGATGTAGAATCCCATATCAGTAATCCCCGCTTACCACCTTGAAACACCTATGGAAATTTATATCAATCCATTTTTTAAGCACACTTAGGGTTGACCAAGCCATTTTAGATTGTAAAAGATGCATACCATTGTTCATTCTCACAAATTCCTTGGTACCCATGACAATGCCAGTTGGTATAGTTTTTGTGCCATCAAGTCTTATGCCAAGGATACATGTAACACTTGAAAATTCATAGCCAGTCTATGGTAAATGTATTGAGGTGATTTCTCATATATCAACTGTAGTTTGCAAATTTTCATCATAACAAAATTGCAGTTTCATCCATTGAAATGTAATATTCTGGTGGATATTCACTTATATTAAATTGTTCCATGAAAGATTTGTAGCTTATTGCTCGATCTACAATTATTTCATAGTTTAGTTTAAATAAGGTTGTGACTTTTCTTAATGATAGTTAATATCTCAAAAAACTACTCAACCAATGTTCTGATGTTTTGAAATTGATTAAATCATCTGTTTTTACTAAATCTACCATTTTTTTAAAATTCGTTTAACAATTAGTTCCTTTAATCTTCGATATATTCCGATTTTATGTTCTTCCTTATATTGCTGAATCTCTAAATTTAATTTCATCGGAATTCCAATGTTTTATCATTAGTAAATCAAGCATTTTTCCACGACAAAATTCAGCCATCGATTTGTTAGAAGAAGGAAGTTCTTCTAGGATTTTAAGTTTAAACTCAATCGTATAGTTTTTTCTCGGGACTGGGTGAATCATGTTTTGCTTTTTAAAAACCAAAAATATTTAAAGAATTTTTTTACGATTATTTTTTTTGCTTATTATTTAAAAAAACGCAATATTTTGAAAAAAATAGTTATTAATTTTTATTCAAAATGTTCCACCACTTCAAAAAATTTTAAAAAAATCATGTGTGTAAATGAGTAAAAAAGCAAGGTTTTTTAATACTTTGATTTTTTTTCGTGGCTTGTAATAGGTTTGTAATATTTTTTTACAAAATTGAAGAAAAAAGTATCAGTGGTTTGTAATAGGAGGTGGCTTGTAATATGTAGAACACGGTAGTAACTAAAATTAGTTTAAGTTTACTATAATTTAATTATGCCATTATTTGCACATAAGAATCTTTATGTATATCATACACGATAAAAATTATACATGTATTTAACATAAATTATTCTGTTTCCTTCATTAAAATGTAAAGATAAGCATCATAAGTACACAATAATTTAACGAGTTTCAAAGTTTTGAACAATTATTAAAATTATTCTCTAAAAAGTTATATTGCTTTAGTAACCCTTCGTTTTTAATTTTTTATACTTCAAAGTAAATAAAAAATAATTCAATACAAATGTCTGGAAAATATACTCTAAAGGATTTTATTACACCAGTCTCGAAACCCACCGAAACAAAGATTAAGTGAAATGTTGGTCTTATATAACTATTTATTCACGATATTATAAGGTTGAGTGGTTTGTAGGGATCAACGTACTCTCGAAGTGACAGAATTAATTCACCTTTTCTACAATGTTCTCCCCACACTTAATTGGTAATATTCCCGTCTTAGAATCATCAGCGAGACACATTTCTTTCGTTTTAACAGCGCTGATTTTAAATCCAAAGTCGGAGAATGTGCTTAAGTATATCCAGATTTATACTAGCGTGACCAATATTAGTACCAATGATGCTATCATGTTAGCTTACATATCAGAATCACTGTCATCTATGAGTGTTATCCTACCTGTGGAAGCTTTTCTTGCAATCTGTTTATGACCTCACCAAAGACCAAGATAAATAGGCAGAGCCCCATTATACATGTTTTTCTCACACCCTTGTCCATTCTAAAATCACTGTCTAACTGATGCAATGAAATATTCATAGAATTCTTTAATAATAGGAAGGACCTACTTGGTTATGCAAAGCATTCACTGAGGACTGTTGACAAAAAATGTTGTGTTGTTGCACGACTGTCAACCTAAATACTACTGTCCATACATTATTGAGACGTTTTGGAAATTTAAGTTTGATGTACTGGTTCATTCTCCGTGTATTTCAGACCTTAACCCATCAGAATTCCACTTTGGTAGTTCACCCAGACATTAAGTGACTGTAAATTTATATTGAATCAACCAATGAAACAATCAGTCTTCCTTCTTTCTTTTATGAGAGCTTTTGGAAGTTTGTGTAACGATGGAAAAATAATATAAATATAGATAAAATAAAATAAATCTTCGAAAGTTCACCATTTATCTTGATTTACATTTGAATTAACATTTAACTAGTAAATCAACAAATTAAATTTTTATATCCATTCTTTATGCAGACAGAACTCAACTTTTTAACATTTAAAAAATGTTAATTAAAAAACAATAAAAATTAATATAAACTACTTAATTTATAAATAGATAGCTTTCAATTAATATTTTTCAGGAACTCCGAATTTTCCGTTTTTTTTCCAATTTTGGGACTTTAAAAAGTTTTTTTCGATCAAATTTTTACATCATTTATTGTCATCGAGAATGAGTAAGTGTGCAAATTTTGGAGAAATTGATTTAGTAAAAAGGCCTTCAAAAATAACTTTCTAAATTCCATGTATACAAAGTAAGCTAATAAAAAGAATGGAAAAATTGTTTGCAACTGATTATAATTACTGATAATAATGTATAAGACATGAAAACATGATCAATAATCATTTTAGAGGTCGGCACGTTTAATAAAAATGGTAAAAGTTTAAATGCAATTCGTTTAAAGAATTAAACGTTTAACATTTTGTTTAACCGAAAATTCTAAAGATGAAATGAGTGCTTTTAATGTATGAATAAAAACAATAGCATAGCTTTAGGAAACTTCAACGGCTTTCACTAAATTATTTTTTTCTAAAATTAATATACATATGATACATAATATATGTAAAGATATATTAATACATAATTAATGATTTCTGATGTGAATTGAATTAATTCGAATGTTGTGTTAATTGTTCGTAGCTCGAACCAAACTTAATAATTGATTAAATAAAGTTTATTGAGGTTGAAATCAACAACGATTACTATCGTTAATCACTGGTACAACTTTCTCAAAAAATATTGTACATGAACCTTCTAATCAACAATTGAAGCTAAATAACTGTTTCCGTATTGAATTAAGTATTATATTATTTGACGCTTATTTTATTTGTTATTTCTTACGGTTTCTGTAATTTGTTTGTTTTTGTTGCTGTGTGCTTTGATTTTTTTCAAGGTATTTATACCCTTTTATATACATATATATAACTATTACACAAAATTATTTTATTAAAAAAATATTAATTATTTGTTTGGTTTTCGAAATAACTCTCCACTGGTATATCACATTTCAATAAACATTTCATAAAGAACACATTACTTTATCCACAACTACATATTTACCATACTCACCGACTCTCCGATACTCGCATATAGATGTGTCCTGCCGGATCTCTCATTGCTCAAATATTTCAAATCGTTCTGTCAATCTTAACTCACCCATGCTATCAATATTTTCTATCCCCTATTCGAGCACCCAGGGTTTTCAGTCTACATTTACATAACTGGTCTTTTTTTACATTTAACCTCACAGTATTTGTCAAATCCTAAAACACATAAATTTGAATTTTTTATGGAATCATTAATATTCCATTGATCTTTATATTATTTTCCAGTTTAAATAATTATAATGAAATAAATAAAAGCGAAGGGAAATTTTCTTTCCTGACTTTCTTTCTCTTCTTTAAAAATTTCTTATTTTGCGTTGCGTGTTATCTTTATATTTAACAGATAAATAAGATACAACAAATAAATAAATACATGATACAAAAAAATTAATTCGACATACCTCGAAAAAATATACAAAACCAAAAATTCCTAATATCTAAAGATATTACAATAGTACCCCGCCGAGAAGAGCAGAGCTATACTCATTAAAATTACATACTTATATATGTAATTATTTTAACTATATAAAATCTGTGGATGACTGTAGTGAGTAAACTATAATGTCGATTGCTGTGAGCCTTTATGGTGAATGACTCATGTAGCATCTTGAAGTGATGAACTGTCTACCGTTCTGTCGAAAATTTTCCGAAAACTTTGTCTTTTGAAAATTATAGTGATGTTGGAAATTTTCTGTCATGAATATTTAAGATGCGCTATTTCTAGTGACTGGGAATAGTACAACAAGTACATTTGCAGAATCATATGATTGTAAATGTTCAGTTAATTATTTGTATGTCTAATCGAAAAAGAATAAACATTGAAAAATACGGTTAAACGTGTTTAATGATTGCGAAACCTTTTCTGCAAATTATGAAACTAAACGTTTAAACGGGTGATTAACCGTTAAACGTGCCGACCCCTAATCATTTTGAAAGCTAGTTTTAACTAAATTAATTTTTAAAAATAAATATACATAAATAAATGTATATATTATGTGTAATGGATAATTGTGATGATTCAACATATTTCCTCTGCGTTAATAAAAAATATGGTTTATGTTAATTATGATTATTTTAAAATGTGAATTTTGAAAACAAATTTAGTGAATTATCATTATTTTGATTATCAGGATATCTTGTTTGATTATTATGTGAATAATGGAAAATTTCACGGATCTCATAAAACTCTTGATCCACCTCATGTTGGATTGATAATTTACTGCATCTCTTTTACAATCACATGGTTACTTATGGGAAGCTGTCTAGGTTACGTTATGTGGACTGGATCTTGGTTTGTCCGGTGTATTATTGTCGGTGTCATCTTCGCAAGTAATGCTAATAAATTATTATTCTATGCTTTCAATCATTATTTTATACATTTTAAGTTTTGTTTCTTATCAAACGTTTGATGAATGTTACTCAAGCTGAAAAAGGATCAAAATATGGAATTAAAGAAAAATCCAAATAGTAGAATTTAAAGAAATACATTTTTATACTGGTGCTTTTTTCTTCTGTTATACAAATTTTCTTTTAAGTTCCTCATAATCAATAATTTTCTATTACATTTTAATTTTCTAAAAGTAGGGTTTTATATGACACCAACATTTATTTAAATACTATTTAAAACACCAATATGATTTTCCGCACTTTTCTTTTTATCACTGTTTGAATTGTCTTTAGAATAAATCTCAGTAAAACTTTCGTATTTCGATATCTAGTTAAATTAATAAGATTTTGGATAATAAGTCGTTTTGATCACGAATGTCCAAAATATCAATTTTTAATCTGAGTGGAGAATTTCACATTTCCAACTACATTAACATTTAAAAATTCCTCACACGTGGTATCGCGACAAATGCGCGCAAAATGAATTAATAACGAAATTTTTTAATATGAATTTACGGACAGTAATTTGTTAATAATAAAAATATTTTTTAAATATAAATTTACTAAACATTTCTGAAAATACATGTTCATTTTTTATTATTAAATCGTTAATACTAAAATATTTTTGGTATTTACATTTAATGTGGGATTATATATATATATATATATATATATATATATATATATATATAT
>MQRK01135148.1:0-10286 GCA_001938485.1 Girardia tigrina | reverse complement strand
TATATATATTAATATTTATTAAATATTTTTATATTAATAAAATATTATTTTTTTGAAAAGAAAATTTTAATTATTTTTTTCTTCATAAAATTTTTTTTCGAAAATCAAAAAAAAATTTTTATCAAAACAAAAAATGTGTTTATTTTTATTTTGGATATTTGTTTTTCTTTATAATATTCGATTATTTTTTGTTGTTTTGGAAAAAAAACAAAATTTTTTTCTCGCTTCGTAAATTAATTTAAATTTTAATAAAATATTTTTGAAATTAAATATTTTTCCAAATAAATTTCTGATATAATTGAAAATAAAATAATTATTACAGTATTACGTAATATAATATTTTTTTAAACATTTTTTTGAAATATCTATGATAATTTATTTCTGGATAAAGTCCAATTTAATTAATTATTATGTCTGATCAATAATGGATCGAAAAATTCCGGGAAAATATTCGAATAATGACGAATATGAAATTTGATCTTAGTCCCAGTCGAATTATCTTTTCTGTTTACAGAGACTCGAGCGGTCGCTAATAATTTATATATTATTGTAAATTAATTAATGTCATTTTAATATAATTAAATTGAAAATATTTTCTTTAGTTGTTTTATAATTATTACTATTTTAATTATAATTTTATATTTGATTTTCTAAAATTAATTTAATGATTTAATTAAACAGTAATTATTATTTTTTTTCTTTTTCTTGTCTTTTTCCATAATATTTTAACAAAAAATTAATTAAATTATTAAAACAATTATCGATATTTTTTTCTTTTTTAAAATCAAATTCAATCAAATTCAACATAATTTTTAAATGATATTTTCGTAATATTATTTTCCTTACTAAATAATATAATAATAATCTATTGATTAAAATTAAATTATATATTTTTTGTCCAATTATTTCACAAATAATATTAAAAAAAATTTAAAATTATTTTATATATTTTTGATAATCCTTTATTTTTTCTTTTCTTCTTTAATAATATTTTTGTCAAATAAAATAATATCTAATTCTCTTTTAAACAATATTTAATTAAAATAATATAAATAATAAAAAAATAATTATTAATATATTTCTTTTCTTTTAAAAAATAACGAGAACAAATTAGTTAGAAAACAAATTAGTTCGAAAAGTATAAAAGCAACAAAAGAATGTACGACGAGGAGATATATAATAAAAGAAGGAATGGGATTCAATGAATAAAAATAAAGAGAAGTAAGTGAAGAAGGAGCGATGTACGCATCGTGATTGGTCGCCGGTATTGGACGAATGTCATGACACATTGCTCGCGCGCCTATTGGCTGCAACTATACAAAAATACGTTTAATTACACATTGTATATTACAAACTTTACCCGTCCTCTATCTGGTCCTATGAAACGCATGATGGTCGCCCCCCTCGTCCACAATATTCTCATTCATGCAGATGTGTTCACCAGAATTATTAATTCGAAATTATGATATTTAATCACATTCTGTATTTCAACTGATTATTTTTTTCAATTATTGATAATTTATAAATCTGGTGGGTATATTATATATTATATTATATTATTAATTATTTTTATTATAATTAATATTATTATTAATTGTTTTTCTTTAAATGATATTGATCTCTCTTCTTTAGTTTCCTCCATGAACATCCAATCTCTTCTGATGGACAGCACCCCTGAGAGGGAGTCGATCATCGATTCCAAGATCTCGATCAAATCTGAGGATCAAGAATCGCCATTAAAGAGTCGAATTCTTTCACCACAGTCTCTACTCTTTTCAAAAGACAACCCTAGGTTTTGGCCGCACGTGTCTACATCCTCCTTCTCCAATAACATCTTTCTTCCGTCGAGTCGTCCGTTAGGAACGACCGACGCTAATAATCCCGTCGAATCTCACAACTCTCATTCTCTCTCGAACTTTGTCGATCTTTCATCGGATCAAAATATGATTTGTCCGTTATGTAAAAAGATTTTCCGATTTGAAAAGAATCTGTTACGACATATGCAAAAAACGCACGCGACCGGCGAAGCGGAATCGGTGTTGAAATGTAAACTGTGCAATTATACGACCCGTCATTATAGTAATATGTACGTCCATATTCGGACTCATACTGGTGAGTTTGATGAGATTAAAAAAGAGTTTTCTATTGTTTTGCTTTATTTTATAATTCCAGGAGATAAACCGTATTCGTGTTCGGGATGTGGTGCGTCATTCACACAGGGTTCTTCTCTCAAGCTCCATATTAAATCGCGGCATGAAGACAACACGAGTTTGTTTTCATTGACGAAAAAACCAGGAAAAAATAATCTCACAAAACTTTGGACTCGAGTTTATAAAAAAGATTTATCCAAATTTTCCAACTACGGTTTGGGAAATTATTTCAGTCCGTTCAATGTTCCGAATTTGGGCAATCATCCTCCTCACGATTTGATACTACCTTTCAGCAACTTCCTCACCTATCCAAGGTTACCCCAACTGCCGTACATGTCCAATTGTTCGCCCCAGTTTTCCAATATCAATCAAAATCATCACAACTTCCCCATGTTCATCAGCCGACTACCATTTCTTCCATCTCATTTTCGACCAGAAAATGGTGAAAATTCCGACAATCTTGTGACAATAAACGGGAAGAATTCAACGGATAAAACAATGTCCGGCAACACGCAATCGTTTCGTAATAAAAAAGCAATTCTTTCTATATCAGATTTTGTGAATGAAGATAAGCCTTTATCGAGACTCACAGTGGAAGAAGGCGACGACTTCAAGTCGTCAGAGGAGGACGATATTTCCGTGAAATATAAAGACGGAGGAGTGACGATTTCGAAAATGGATCTGAACGAAAAAGACGAAGAAAACAATTCAGAAGTTCTTTCAGTCATGGATTTCGATATTGACGAGTCGACAGACGTGAGTGTCTTAAGAATGACGTTAATTTTTTTTTATTAATACTTTGTTTTCTTTAATTCCAGAAAATGAACGTTTTCAACGATCCGATTAATGAACTGATAAAAAGTTTTCTATTGAACCAAAACCCACAAAATATCGATCAACTCTTTCAAATTCTTCAATCAATGGGACCATCTTTTATTCAAAAACTGAAACCTTTCTTTCCGAACAAACTCCTGACATCCAACGAGACCAACTATTCCCAACAGAAACTGTCCCAACTCCCGCTCATTAACGGCTACTCGAACATTCAACAATCGGATAGTAAAACAAAGTATTCCGGCAACGGTCTTCTACCTCCATGTATTTCTAGAAATAACAACAACGTATTTCCCTTCTCTATGAGACCTTCATTTCACAATCTGCTCAACCAGAACTCAGGACAATCAGACCTTTCTCCGTCCTGGTCGGAATTGTTCAGCAAAATCAGTCAATTGTCAGATAAATCTATGTTTCACCACCAATCTCAGGCCCCTCCCAGTCAGTCGCTTCGATCGTCAATGATGCCCCCCTCAAATATGTTTGGCATTGTCGGCTACCAGCCCCTCATGAAACTGATGGACAAAGCGTCAAATCAGTTTTTACAATAATCTGTACATAAAAATAAATAAATATATCAACAGTTATTTAAATATACGTTGACTAGTCGATTTTCGAGTTTATTATTTTTTTTTAATATATTTTATCATTAAAAAGATTTTAATAAGGCTCAAAATATCCCAATAAAATAAAATAATTTTAATTGATAAATAATTTTTTGTTTAAATGAGCAATGAAGAAACAATCCCGAACAACGCGTCACTAAAAACACATATTATAAATAATAAAATATTATTTATTTATATTTTATACATTTAGTTCAATTACAACATTTCTTAAAATTTCCTATTAAAAATTAAAATTTTATTAATTAAAAAAATAATCAATGAAGATTTATTAAACAAAAATATTATGTCAGTCTTTCTCGTAATATATGGACGCCATCCACGTCCGTTTATCCGTTATTTATTAGGACGTCAAGTATGAAACTAAAGATCTAAAGTCAAATTTTATTGATAATTTAACAATATAAATATTTATGTCATTTATCAAAGTATGCACCCATATTATCGACATGAATTTACCATTTTAGCGGTAGCTTGTTGAGGTGACAATTTGGTGGGCGAGAATCTCTAAGGTCCTGCAAGGCAATTTTTACGGTATCTTGGGAATTTAATTTCTTTCCTATCAAAAGTTGTTCAAATTGAGGAAGAACTGGTAGGCAGTTTGTGGTTTTTTTATTATCATTTAGCAAAATTGGAGTCGACCTGTTTACCAAACGTGCCTTTTTTCTTTGAGTTTTCGATTCATACCTTGCAATTGGTTTCATTAGACATCTGCTGTCATCGACGAGTCAGTTTTATGAAGCCATAATGGATTACAGCTGCTGAAGACAACCAAACACTCACCATCAGCTTCTTTTGATGGATGTTGCGCGTTGGACTGTGTTTTGTGCTTGATTCGTGTACACGCAGCTTGCTGAACGTTTGTGATTATCATGTTGGATCCACTTTTCATTACAAGTGACGATTCGATTCAAAACATTAAAATATCCCCAAGCAACCAACTCATGTTCAATCCACTTATCCAATTTTCTTTACTTTACCGATTTGAGCCAAGTAATTCAATATTGTTTGCTTTGTAACAGGAATCGTTAGCAATAAATCATGAGACTCATTATTGAGGTTAAACTTACCTTTCACGAATTTCCTGAACCAAGTTGAGACTGTCTACTGGTTTCTGATGCTGAGACTTTACATAGGAACTCGTACTACATAATATATCTGCCTTTTCCATTTTTTGAATACTGATTATTAATGAAAGTGATCAATAATTTTAATTATTCTTATTGGTGTGTTCAATAGCCAAGATATGTATCGATCAAACAAATTCTGACAAAGGGAAGTCATTGTCAATTTATAACTATTTGAATTTGTTGTAATCATGCCTTCAAATTTCATACTCGACAACATTATACAATTCAACATCCTAAGACGCGTTAAAGGTTCATAATTATTAACAGAAATTATTATCAGTCAAGGTCGTCGTTATATATTATGGAGAGTCATGACAAAGTAAGAAGGGATACGAAACAACTATGAACGTCCTCCTTTCGCCACTTTTGTTTGTTCATACGTTTTGTTAAACGATTTTTAATTAATTAAAACGAAAGTATCTTCATTTAAACAAAAAATGCCATCAAAAATAACAATTTTAATGGGTAATAATTATTCAACACCAATTCAAACAAATAAACGTTAATAAATTATAATTAAAATACGTTTGTTCTTGCTAGATAAAGCCCATAAAGGTGTCGAATGTCTCGCGGGTCGTGACGACGGGTAACAATGGACAAATGTGTATTACAGTTATTTTATTACTCATAAATCTATCTTAGATTGGATATCATACATCGAAAACGGATCAAATCGTTATTGAGCTTTGATGGTTTATATGATTTATATGATTTATACGAGCATCTATATTTATCTATCGCTTGATTTATCTGATTAGATCTTTGAAATCTGATCAGATTTCAACAGATGAGAAGCTGCAAACTCTTCTGTCCGTATCCAAATACTCGGTTAAACTATAACTCATGGTTTATACAAATATCATAAGCCGGTATTGTCGCGCCGGTATCCATCTCTCGACGATACTGGACGATGGGGGCGCTTTCCGAGGGACGATTAGCCGAGAATGATCATTAGCGTACGAAATATGTCAACTTGACAAAGATGTAACAGCTCGTATATTGTAATACAATACGAAACTATTTTGACTTATCACTTTCTCCAAATGGTTTTTATTTTCAAATGTCATCTAGCTAATAATCCGACTCCTGGAGTTCCTACAAGTCCGGTAACGCAATCATCTGTGTCAATCTGAGCCGCCAGGTTGTACCAGGAAGCATCACCTCAACCAAGTGTCACTGCATTGTTTGTTTTCTTCCACGTTCTTTCAATGCTGGAAGACAAAAGCGAGCGTCTGTGTTATTCCACCGAACAATTTCCGATTTATATGTATTGAATGTATGAAAATTACCCTTAATTATTGTGTTACTTCACTGATCTACTTCCGGTCATTCACTGGAAACAAAAAAAACAACTGCTCATTGTTTGGAACGTTATATTTTTGTGTCAATGGAAACAGTTTTTCTGCTCAATCAGAAAATTAGATAAATGGACCGAAAACAATACCGTAAAACATCGAGTTGCAAGAAGGAATTGCAGACTGTTGAAGAGAGAATATATTGAAGGACTCTTCAACTATAATTTGTTTGGCTTGATTCTCGTTAGGCTAAATGACTTGATAACGACACGAGTGACCATTGTTATGTATTTCAATGGGTAATGCTTTAACATACTGGGCCACTTAAGAGGTTACCAACGTACTTGACTAAATAGCTAAGCAACGAAACAATATATTTAGAAAATATGTTGATTGTTTTATTTGCTTTGGAAAGATATTTGTTGAAAATAACAAATAGTAATGATTAGTAAGAATAGGAGACGAAGCCGCAATCAAACCGTTCAGATCGAAGATGTTTGGGATCCCGGGAAATGTTTCGGGGAATGGTTACCATCCCAAATACCACCATCTCTATGTCCGGAATATAGGGACCTTCTTTCTTCAACCTATAAATATTTTATTAACTGTTTTATAATTTCACAAATTAAGGTAGTTGTTGATACGTGCATTGAATAGGCTAGATTCTATAGCAATATTGATGGTTAAAGGGTATGAAATCAAAAGGAAATCTTTAGGAAATATAATTTTAAAATAACAAAAATAAAATAAACGCTAGACAAATAATAATTTGACCCTCAAATGCAACCGTAAAACCCTAACATATGATTATTTTATTTAACGATAAACTAAATATACATAAATGCTGTTTTTTCCACATAATTCCAACAAACGGTTACGTCGACAGTGTACTACAGACAGTAATATGATGAAAAATTTTATTAAGAATCTCAAAAATAACATAATAATATCGCAAAGTAAAATCTATATATAAATCTTTATACAAGGGATAAAATGAAGACAAAGCGTTTCCAGATCACAATCCCATTATCAAGTCAATCCTCACAATGTATTAAGCTAACACATTATATGAAACTGTACAATAATTAAAAAAATGAATTTACCAATAAATAACCAAAGTCATCCATTTAAAAATATATTTTAAGACAATATATTTCGACGGATCTACCGTCATCTTCAGGTTACTAATTAATAATCAATTCACCTGTATATAAATACAAAAATAATGATTATGTAATCGATTGCATGAAATCATGCTAATCAAAAATTCTCAATAAGCTGGTTGAGACTGCCGATTGAACATTGATTTTAGGGTAACGTGACCTAATTAACAATGCTTCACACGACACTCTCTCCCAAAAACTGTCCAAAATGCTTACACAGAATTTTGAAATTATCTTGGTGGCACATCTGATGCACTGAAGATCGTTGGAAGAATTGTCCGGGACTATAGAGTCGATAAATTATGGGGATAATGTATTAAAAACGTCGATCTTTATTGAGTAAGTAGCATTTCTTTATTTTTTAAACTTTTTAAACCCTTAAACGACTTCTTTAAGTATTGTACAAAGAGTTCTGTTAGATTATTTGTATCTTCAAACTCAGTTTCTTGTTATGAAACGATAAATGATTGCCATTCATTGGTATTTAAAAGTTTATCAAAATGTTTACGACCAAATATATCAAAACCACAAGATTGTATTTGAATTAGATGTAAATGTATATTAACACTATGATTGCCTGTGGTCAGTATTTGTGATCATGCTAAGTCCTGCTAATTAATGTGCGGCCGCTATTGTGTAAACAAGAACAACGATGACCTCCTCGGGTTCCTAAATTACCACACAGCATAACGAGAAATCTGAAACCCAGCGGAATACAAGACAGAAAAAGTATTCTGAATCTCTTGGGCGACCCCGAGACTTATTATTGAAATTAAAATTTCGCGAATTTCCTGAACCAAGTTCAGACTGTCTACTGCATAGCAGCATTATATCCGAATACACTATTGATATTTCGCATTGTTTCCGATGCTGAGGTTCCAAGTAGTAACTCGTATTTCATAATAGTGCGAATTTCTGCCTTTTCTATTTTTTTAAAATACTACAAAAATTTAATATTTGATTATTAAAACAAGTTATCAATAATTTAATTAATTTTTTTGATGTGTTTAATAGTCAAGATATGTAGCAATCAAAAAAAAATCTGAGCAACAAAATGTTAAGTCATTGTCAAATTATTATTCATTGTAATCATGCTTACAAATTTCATACTTGACGACCTAATAACATTGGACACTCCTCGTCACTTATAATCATTTGTAAAAAGATAACCTTTTCGTTCTTCATACTTTGCTTAAACAATTTTTGAACACATTGATAATATATATAATATTTGTCTAAAAAGTGTGTTGGTTTGTTTGTCGGTCACGCTTTTCAATGTAAAATTGCGGATGAACAGGAGTGCATCCACTTAAGTACGTGGTCAATCTGGATAGCCCGCACCAATACAATTCTGTCGGTCCAGCGCTTTCGCCGAAAGACGCCCAGAGGCGATGATATCGATCGAAAAGAGTACAAGTCTTTAAATGGTTAAATTAACACCGATTTCGAATAATGACGATTTTCATGATTCCTACACGGATTTTCGTGAAAACTTTATGAAAACACTAATAAAATACTAATGGCGATTTCTATCATTTATTTGCTAATTATAGTTCTAAAAATCAATTTAGGTAAATTTTTTAAAATTTCGTTATCATCTGATTTACGGTGTGACTGTCTAGCTCAAATTTTACAATGATCATATATGTGCTGATAAAATTCGAAAAAGTGAAGGAACAGTGAGTGAATCCGCGTAAAGTTGAGATAATTCTGCATAGTCCACATCGAGACGGTTCTGTCTGTTCAGCGCCTTTGCCGAAAGACACCGGAAGCCGATTTACCTGACTGACACAAAAAAAAATCAACACAAAATTCGAAACAATAAATAATAAATTATAATAATTACGATTTAAAAATTAAAACAGAAACTTTCAAAGTCGAAAATTCAGCTTCCCCGTCATATATGAATGGTCTTTTTTCTAGATATATTGTAATTACCGTTATACAATGTAAACTGTGTCCCCCGAAGTAGGAAGGAAAGTCGAAAAGAAGAAGGCTCGAAGTCGAACCTAAACGAGTCCTCGTGAATCTAGAATAGCAAAGAAAGATTTCGAAGCGCCATTATTAGTTTCTTTGCGTCATTGAGAACGGTAATCATTGAATTCTTTCTTCATGGTTTATTGTTCTCCCATAATTATACGATGCCCCAACACAATTAGTATCAGGATGTGTCGTTTTGCCACTTTATCCCCGTCGACAGTATCATTGCCAATGGGTTTTGTTTCCAATTTCAAAGGACAATAATCTCTGGAAAATTACATAAAAGAAACGGAGGTTATACATTGTTTTAGTTGAGGATTCAATGGAAATAGGATATACTGTTTGTAGCTATGTAGAATGAATTCATCACTGTTTTAGGAGAATAAATTTAATTAAATAAATTCGTCTTGTATTTATGGTGTGGAATATTCGACCAATTGGCAAATTAATGAATATTAATTTTAATTTAATCGTTAATTAATTCCCCAATAACTTGAAGCTTTTCCAAACAAAAAATTGGATAATATTTTCCTTTATATTAAAACAAAATATTAAATATAAATTCAATGTTGATACTTTGAATATTTATATGAATGCTTTATTATTCCTCGGGGGAAAGGAGAATGTGACTCTCGTTGAGTGTCGAGGTCCACAATGGCCAACATAATCACGAACCCCTTATATAATTTAATGAAATATTATCCCATAATAAATATAATGATTATGAAAATGTTTTAAAGTCATTAAAATAATGGAGGAAAATATTTTCACGTAAAATCGATTGAGGTAAAAGATTTAACAGAATTCATTTTGACTGAAATAAATAAATATTATTATTATTATATTCTTTATTAAGTGCAAAATATTTCTTTCTTTTCTTTTGTTAAATTATATTTCATTCAAAATTTATTTTATAAATATAAAGCGAAGGAAAAGTACACAAAATTGCATGAAAGAAGATTGAAAGATGTGGAAATAATTAATAAAATTTATTCATATATATACAGGCTGTCCAAAAAGTAACTACCGTATTTTGAAATTTAATATCTTTAAAAATATCCACAGTTAACCTATAAAATTTTGACAGTTATATTTATTTTCAAATATT
>MQRK01135146.1:0-11577 GCA_001938485.1 Girardia tigrina | reverse complement strand
ACAGCATTAGTGAGGCAGTGAGGCAGGCAGTGAGTGACTTGGGCTTTTATAATATAAAAAAAATTGAACCCCCGGCAAGAGAGGGCCGCGAAGCGGGCCGAGCGCGCTAGTTAATTAAATATATTTAAATTACATAATGATTACACAAACGATGTTTTATAAATGCAAATATTCCATTGTTAATTCAGTCTGATGATGACGGTTGATCCAGCGAAATTAATAACAATAAATTATTATTAACCTTTTTTGTGCTTTCAAAATAATCATTTTTATTTAAATATTTATAAGAAAAAATATTCTTCTTGTTTGATTTTCATTTTTAAATAATAAATGTTGTCGTTGAATTGAGTCTCGTTTATTTTAACCTTTCAGAGAAATATTGTTTTTTTCTATTGGGAAAAGTTTATTTTTAATGGAATTTACAATAAAATAAATAAAGTCTTACTAATAAAAATGCAAAAAAACATATTTTATTCATTAAAAATTATAATGAATTATTTTCTACTCGAATAAAATCTCTAGTAGTTCCAAACTCATTTATTTACATTCTCCATCATTTTAAAAGGATATTTCTTCAGGCAAACAAACCTACGAAGAAGCAGCTGCTTATATTCAAGCATCATTTGAAGCGAAGAATAATTCACCGAACAAGGAGATATATTGCCATCAAACATGTGCAACAGATACCAACAATATTCAATTCGTGTTCGATGCCGTAACCGATGTTATTATAGCAAATAATTTACGGGGTTGTGGTCTCTACTAAAGGAATTGAGGATCTTTGATGAATTATTGGTTGAATTTAAACAATCTGATCAAATTAGATTTTTATTAGTGAAAACAAATTCTACCATTAACTGCTGCCGTGTTGCTTTTTATTAATGATTATGTACGATGGGCCTCAATGTTCTGTCCACTTTGGGACAATCGTTACTTGGTACTTCTCAAATACTAGCTTTGATAAATTTAATACTATATCTTTAATTTAATTTGAAAATAATGCATTTTCTTATGAGAAAGTTTCTTGTTTTAATGATAATTTGCAATAATAATAATAATATTATTATTATTATTATTAATACTATTATTATTTTTGTTTCTTTCTGATTATAACAAATTTGTAAAATGTCGATTGTATTTTAATTGTAACGAAATAATGACAAAAAAACCTCCTTAGTTTATGATGAAAAATCAAAATAAAAAAATAAATAAATAATATTCGTTTGAAATTTTGATCTTCTCTCCAAATGTTTTCTCTACTCAAAAATTCTTTTAAATTGTTTTTTGTTTTGCTTTTGAAAAATCATTCGAATTTGTGTTTGATATTTGTTGGTAAATAATT
Source organism: Girardia tigrina (assembly GCA_001938485.1). Classification (NCBI taxonomy): domain Eukaryota; kingdom Metazoa; phylum Platyhelminthes; order Tricladida; family Dugesiidae; genus Girardia; species Girardia tigrina. The sequence continues at coordinate 10,235 of MQRK01135146.1, read as the reverse complement.
ACAGAATATATATATTTTTTCATTTTTAAAAAAATAAAATGTGTCCAATATATATATAAACATTTATATATAACTTTGAATTGACGATTTAAACAAACAAATAAGTCACTAGTGATTTTATTTATTATTTGATGATTTTTAGTTATTTTTTATTCTTAATAATAACATTACTTCTCTTCTGTTGTTTTATTGAATATTTTATTTATATATTGTCAAGCTGATTTGCACTTTAATATGCGCGTGTGTGTGTGTCTGCTTGTATGTGTGTGTGTGTGTGAATTTCAATTTGTTCATTTGTGTATGTGTTGTGGAAGTAATTATATTGGCACAATTAATTTGTTTGTATTTCATTATGAAATTATTAATAATAATAATATAAAATAAATATAATTATTAAATTTAATAAATTACAATAAGAACTAGAAGTGTTCTTTAGATGGATAGTGTTGTAACATCGAGGTCATTGAGGGATATGCACTGAAACGTTTTTTTTGTTTACATTCGGCACAATTTGCTTATGATAATTTGTTTTAAATGGCAGGTACATTTTCATAAAATAAAATTTATTGGAGATTTATATTTTTATTTGTAAGAATTATTTTTTATTTATTCATGTTCAATACGGAATACGAATCGATTGTTATATATCGGGAAAATGAACACAAACTTTCTCATTAGGAGAATGTTTAATAATGGACTTAGGAATGTTATTAATGTCTGTCAAACATCACTATTTATTATCAAATTTACACTATAGTTACTAATATACCAAAGTAAAATCTTTATACAAGGGATAAAAATAAGATGACACGTTTCTGGACAACAATCTCCTCATTAGGTCAATCCACACCATGTACTCGATGAGCACACTATACGGGACTATAAAATAATTTTAAAACATTTCACCAATAAATCAATTGATTAAAATGACATTATTTCATTTTTTTTCTAAAAATTAAGCAAAAATACACTAAACTTGATCAAATCCATTCTCGCAAACCAATCATTGCCAGCTATCAATTGCCATTTGAGAAAACGATATGTTTACTCTATCTTTCCGTACTTTACAAGATAAAGGAGGTGTATGATAAAGATAGCAATTGATAACCAACCAAAATCTAATCTTTGAGATGAAACTTCTCTCACTCAAATGCAATCAACGTAATTTTAGCCTTTTCATCAAACCCAATAGTTACTTATGTTTAAGTGTACATTGTTAAGAACTATCTAAAATGCATTAGTAGTCACAAATAGTATACGATTTATCAACTTTCGATATCGATATGGAAATACCTTGCCCTACCAAAAGTCTTCAGTTAGAAGCATATTTGACTCTTTTCTGTTGTATTATGAGTTCGTTAAGAAAGTCATCTAAAATGAAAGAATTATAAGGCTGTCATACTATCAGTATATTGACATGATAAAATTTATACTGTTACTGGCCTTCTTATTGGTTGTCTAAAAATGATATTGCATGAAGCGTTTTCTATTTCACTATTATTCACTCTATTGCTAAGCATGTCATTACGAAAGAAGATTACGGACTTTGAGGAGGGCGTCCTCTATGGCTACCATCTATGCAACAAATCTCAGAGTGAAATTGCACAGCTAACTGGTCACCCCAAATCAACAATCGATTCATTTCTCCGAAAATATCTCAGCATGTGCAGTCATGTGAACAAGGAGCGATCTGGCCGACCGAAATGTTTGGGCAATCGTGACCAACAACAGCTTGTTCAACTTGTGAAGCAGAACCAGTGCATGATCTTGGCGTAGATCTCTTCTGAGTACAACGCAGGTTACACACAGGCAAGCATGTCTACAGTTCGTGGAAATCTGAATTCCTTGAGTTTCTACGGGAGAGTATGTGCAAGAAAACCATTTATTTTAGAAGCTATTCGCATGCGTTGTCTTTGTTGGTGCAATGCCAGACGTATCTGGACTCCTGCTGATTGGCAGAAAATTATATGGTGCGATGAGTCCCGTTTTACCCTCTTCCATTCCGATGGACGGAATTTGCATGGTGGTGTAGTATTGAAAGATTCCATCCTGATTGTGTTCTTCCAACGGTCAAGTAGGGCGGCGGCTCCATAATGTTTTGAATTTTACTTTACAGTCAATGGTACTGGCCATTTGGTCAAGTATACTAACAACATGAATCCTTGAACATGAACTGCTTCCATTCCTCCCAGAAATCGGCGATATGCTCTTCCAACACGATATGGCACCAATCTATACGTCGAACCTCATTAAAGATTTTTTCGAAACAAGTGGCATAAATGTACTGGAGTGGATGCCACAAAGCCCCGGTTTGAACCCAATCAAATTCCTTTGGGATGAGGTAGACCGATGCGTTCGTAAAAGGCAGGTGCTTCCACGCAATGCCACGGAATTGGAACTTCAGCTGTTGGAAGAATGAGCAAGTATTTGAAAAAATTGGTGGATCGGGTAAGATCAGTCAAAAGAGCTGAAGGAAACTGCACTAAATACTAACTTTTCCATTGTCTCACCTGTCTTCTGCATTCTATTTTGGTTTAAATGTTATATAATTCATTGCGACCAGTTAAAAGTAAGAAAAAGCTACTGATCGAAGACATTTGATAGGGCAGGGTATATCAAAAATGAATTGTTCATTTTGGAATGATAAGTTTTATTTTATTTGTTGTTAAGTAAATAATGATTCTCTTTCAAAGTTTTTAGAAATGTGATTCAATATTTATATAAACTTAGGTTCAGGAATTGTAATTAAGATTAATGTGTAGTAACTACAGAGGTAATGAAAGGTTGAAAGCGGGACCGCATGAAGCATACAGTCCGAATCTAAGAGTCAGCAAGAATATTCGATAGGAGAATATGTTTTAGTAATAAGGGGCCGTCCATAAATGACGTCACACAGGAGGGGGAAGGGGGGCAGAATTTTGTGATGAGGTGTGACGTGGGGGAGGATGGTTTGGGAAATGTGACGTCAAATTGAAATGCTAAAGTATTTAGTGAAAGAATTCTGTGACGAAATGTAACGAGGGTAGTGGGGGTTGGAAATATGTTAAAATCGCGTGACGTCATTTATGGACAGCCCCTAAGAAAGTTGGCAACAATCGGGTGTCAGGTACGGGGACCACACGACTTTTTTCTTCTACTGGCTCTGGCTTTCAGGGAGAACCACAAAGTTGATAAGAGGCACCTGAAATCAGAAGTGAGAAAGAAAATGATACTACTACCAACCCAGACGACAAATACAGAAGAAGCAGTGATACCATTTGCAATAATCAGTAAAACCACTGTATCAGAGACAGGGGTTGCGTCGACCGCTCAACCCATGAAACTCACGCGAATTTGACATACTTCTCTGACCTGGATTAGATATACTTTCCATAAGGTAAATCAAAATATTAATTTTCTTCAATTTCTTTTTAATATTTTCCATGGAAATTTTTGGTTGATGTTGACTCGAACCACCACACTTAACTTAAATAAATTAAAATAAAATTCGATAATGTATTGTCTTATGTCTGATATCGTTACTGGAAAATTGGTCCCTTTAATATTCAAACAAAAATATGGTTAAAGAACATGTTAAAATTACTCAAATTTGATTGGTCATGACTTGTAAAATATTACATTTTTAAACTAACTAAAAAAATGTCAATACAGAAATGTTGAACTTCGATTGCTATACTTGAATAGTTGATCAAGATTTCTCGCTCAAATAGATCCAAATGATCGAATGGACAGAGTAACAAAGATCGAGAGACATTACCGAAGAACCATAATCTGAACTCGAGTTTATAACAAATAAAAAAACTATATTATTAAATAAAACGAAAGACTAAAAAAAGTTTATTATAATAAACATTTACAATTTACAAATCGCCATAATTATTAATTAATTGCACAAATTCGATCCATTTTTCGATGTTATATCGATTAAATAACGATATACTAGATCCGATCGGTGGTTCCAGTTCCATGGAATTAAGAATAACTTGGATTTTGTTTGATACAAAGGGATTGTTCAGAGATTCCAGCCATTCCGTTAAAATTCTTATAAAATTACCCTGTAAAATGACAATTTTTGTCAATAATGTTATTTTCAAATTGGATACTTAAACACATTTGAAGAAATTAATATTTAAGAAAGGATGTATGTACAAACATGAAAATCTAGAGGGAACATTAAAAACTTTCTTTGTACAGGTCACAAAGCTTATTGAACATTACACTTACAACGAGGACGAGAATTTGGAGACCAGTTGACCGTTTGAATCGACAGAATTTGAGCGACCAGTTTCACTGTGTAACAAATTTTTCGAAAGTTTCTCCCGCAAACGGTTTTTAGAATTTTTTGATACTTTTCAACATGCTGGTTTTGAATTTGTTATCCGTTTTCTTTTTCCGTCTCCGAATTAACCAAGGAATTAAAAAAAAGAATTTAGCAAAAAACCCTAATTTTTTAATTTTTTTCGTTTCAGATTTGTTATAATGACCAGAAAATGTTCCACAAGAAGTTATAGTTCAAAATATTAATAGCAAAGAAGCTCAAACTGACAAGAATAACATAACAGTGGATTGTAAAGTCATGTGTGAACAATCAAAAGTGAAGGTTTGAACGAGACTGTCTTTTATGTTGTGTGATATCGTCTCTAATCAAAAACCAAAGGTAATCTTCAATCATTGCTGTATCCTACGCTCCTTGGTATCTTTTCTCTATTGTTTGTATATCCTGGTGGAAGCGTTCCCCCTGTTCCTCGCAAAAGTCACCGAGGTTTTCCCGAAACCAATGTAGATGCGAATGCAAATAATGAAGTTTCACCGACATTCTGCAGCCCAGTTTTTCGAATTGTTTGAGCAAATCACTGATCAGTAGTTTGTACTCGTCACTCTTCTTATTTCCCAAGAATCCTTCAACAACTTTCCTAAAGGCTTTCCAGGCATTCCTTTCTTTAGGAGTCATCTTCTTTTCCAAGTCCTCTGAGGTACTAGTAATTCTTTAGAGTGGAGCGTAGTGACTAAAGATGATGGGATGTTGGGATAAATAAGACTTTTTCGATCTCTGGGATTTTTAAATTTGGAAATGTTTACAATACAGTAATAGCAATCATTGTGGTGATTTGTTGGCTCTCTCCATATCCGAGAGATTCCAAAATGCATGCCGCTGGATTACCATTTAATCATTTTCCTAAATTTGACCGACAAGTATCACAACTGAAATGTAGCGCCCATAATTTGTCTAGATCAGTGACAGGAACACCAAATTAAGCCTTATAAGCAGTGCATAATTTACTACCAGTTGAAAATGCATATTTTCGTGGTTTTGAAGCTATATAATACCCGCATATATAGCAAAAGGAGTCGAGGGAGATTTTACAAGCTCACTTTCTCGTCATGGTAGGTAATTGAAAATACTTAATGATGTAAATGAGTAATTGATATGTTTAAACAAAAGGGAAGTCTATTGCGTATTAATCTAAAACAGAGAAATAGAAAATATTTAATAGCGGCAAATAATTAGATGGTGTGCAAAAACTAATATCATATTCGTAATCAGCATACTAAAATTGTGTAAGGAACATAGAAATGGTTTTGCGGGAAATAATCGTTACATAGTGTTATCAATATGATTGTCGTTTGATCAACCGTTTCTAACTCTTAACATATATGGCCAAAAAAGTTCAACTGATGAAAAAAACACTCGCTGTGATTTTGGTGAATATTGCGCAGTCTTAAGTGAAATCAGTAAGAAGAAACACAAAGAGATAAGGCAAATAATCAGTACATAGTATTCTCATAAGCCACAATTTCATCCTCACAGAGTACATCTTGTGCAAGTTCTATGTGGTAATAAAAGAAATAGATGATTGAAATATTTTGTGAGTTGGTACGTGATCGCATGTTAGTTTCTTCCACATTCTTTAGTTATGAAGCCATTTATCATTTGTATGGCAATTTAAACCGACACAGTATGGGTTATTAGTCACTAAACAATTAAAACTGAAATATGGTGGATGGAGATCATTGGTTCTTACTTTTCTATTACTAAGTCACAGGCAACATTTATTAAGGCTGTCTACGGATCTTCATGTTTAACAACCTTAAGAATGTTTTCATATATCGACAAAAAATATTTCAGCAGCATGGAGTTCCAGTAAACTTTACAAGTCGCATGCGTATTTATTTGAACCAACCATTTTGTGGAATTTGGATTTGGCGAATATTTTCCGTGGTATGATAATCCCGATCACAAGATCTGTTCCCCCTTGAACATTTCATATTGTGACACTCAATCATGCACTCCTGATGATTTGAAGTGTGCAAAAAACTGAGAGCCAAAATATAACAACTGAAACCCTCGGAAAAAGGAAAGAACGCTTCAGAAAGAGAATTGATGTTTTTTTGTTACAAACGGAAGAAAATGTGAGCATCTATAATGGTTTATGTTTTTATAAAAACATGTATATTACAAGACTTCCGGGAAATACTGCATATATACACAATAGAAAAAAATTGTTAAAGCTTTTTTAAAAAATTGGTTTTTGAACATGTTTCGCAATTTCGTAATCAATCATCAGTAATTATAATTTAGTATTTCTTAGTTTTAAAGTTACTTTTATAAAAATATATAAAACTAACTATATTTAGAGGTTATGATAAATGTTTTGGAATTTATCTTCCATTTCTAAAATAGCAGATCATGGTTTAATTATTCTTAGACGACGCTTGATGGATAACATGTACACAAACATTAAGGTTACATGGGACAAATTAGGTACACAAACACGGGTTAAGAAAGACTAAAGGAAGAAAACATTGAAGAGCACTATTGAAGAGAAATAACCAAAATACCAAATTTTCTGAAGGATTTAAAGCATTTAAGAAGAGTATTTACAGGAATATAAGTAGTGTCTAAGTAGTTTCAATGATATCTAAAGTTCGAAGCTTCTTCTAAAATAAATCGAAAACGATTTGCGGATTACAAACCAATCTTGTTTATGAATTAAATTGTCACGGGTGAAAAAAAATCGTGTATTGGAGAGACAAATCATCAACTCAAAACCCGGATCAGTAAACATTTACAATCAAGTCGAGCGATTAAGGTTCTTGATCATTGGTTAGATTGTCAAAATAGAATTTCTTCAATTTCAAATGATGAGTTTTTTGTTTTAACAGAATTGCTTTGATTCACATTATGAGCAGTTCTGTGAATCCATATTAATAATACACTACAACTCATTAATTTCATTATACATTTTCAATACACATTCAAAATGGACAAAGTAAAGTCATTTAAAATCTTAAAATTTTTAATTGAACTTTAAAAGCATTTGACATTATTATCTAATGTCTGAAATAATTAAAATAAATCCAAACATAATTTCCTTACAACATATTTTTATAAAACGAACTTTAAAACTAAGAAATACTAAATTATAATTACTGATGATGGAATACGAAATTCCAAAACATATTTCAATTTCAATTTCTTAAAAAAACTTTAACAAAATTATTTTTCAAAAATATCGAATTAGTGTTAACAAGACTTAATAGAGAGAGGGAGACTAACCACTTATTATTTCATAATTCACGACATGTTTTATTCTTAACAGAACATCATAATGTAGGACATTGGTAGAACAGATATTTAAACATTCAAAACCAAAACCAAACCCAAAAGAGTCTGGATCTGACACAGAATGTTTGGATTTAAATAACTTAAAAGACCAAAAAGGTTTATTTATAAAATAAAAAGAAATTTAGACAAATTTTTTTAAGAAAATTAATTAATTGGAATTTGTAATATATTTTTGCCTTTCCAGAATTGCCTGTCAGCTCAGTGCGGACACGACTACAGGGCCGAATCAGCCACCGATATCTGGTCGAAGAAGACTATTATTTTATGGATTGATTAGAATTAACATTCAAATGAACCAATTTGAAAATTTATTTTATTTTGATCATATAATTCGATTTGTTGATGATATTATCATGAAAAAATGGAAAAACAGTTTTAAGAGAAAGAGACAAAAATTTCGCTAGTCCTATTAAAATATAATACATTAAATCCTCATTCGTAAGAAAATAACTGTAATAGGATTTGTGTGAGGAGGATATGGGAATATGTTTCCCCAACTGTATCCCCAATTGAATGAACAATAAATTTAACAAAAAGTAAAATAGACTTTAATTTCAATAAACACATATTTTGATCGTTGAATTTAATAGAATATAATTTTTATGAAGAGTTAAATAAAAAATTAATTTAATAATTGAATAATAATAGAACTTTATATAATTTAAAACTTAAAATAGATTTCCAAATATTAAATCTTTCTAAAATTTAAATATTTAAAATTAAAGTTTAATATTATTTCTATTTTTTAAATGATTTAAAATAACAATTATTGTGCTTATAATGAATTCAAATATTGATGAAGACATCTTCACGAGTTACCTTTTATCCGAAAAGTTCAGGACAGGTGACAATATGGAGAGGTTTATTGAAGAATGCATGAAATTAGTTCATTTCTCAAAGATCTCAAAATCCAGACAAGAGACCATGGTTGGACAGAGATCTGATAGGGGTTTGTGTCAAATGACCGAAATTAATTATTACAAAATGTATTATTCTAAAATACAATAAATTTAAAATAAGTCGTTTTGAGGAATATTTTAAAAGTTATGTACGTCGCTGTATGTAGTATTGTGTTATTTTTCATTTTAAATTGAGATTTTTTTATTTTTAAATGAGTTTTTTTTTATTAAAATTCGGATTTTAAATGCCTTAAAATATAAAAATAAAGAAAATGAAACATTCTCAATTTTAAATAAAAACCTTATTTGATTTATGAAAATAATTTTGTAATAATTTCGATCTTTTGAGATTCGATCTTTTGGGATTCGGTCATTTGGGAATTCGATCATTTGGGAAGTCGGTCTTTTTGGATTCGGTCATATGACCGGATCCCATCTGATAGATAGATACAAAAGTGGTCGATAAGGCAATAGTGGCCTACAAAGAACGATTGAGGAAGACATATGGTCGGACTTCCTCACTATTTGAAGATCTGACATAGACGAGCCGTGGCACAATCAAAGAGGTTTATTTTGAAAAAAATATAAAAACTCACAGACATGATTTTTAAATACGAGATGTCCAAAGAGGTCATAAGGTATTGTAGCAGCACCGAAAACGTTTCAGGAACTCATAATACTAAACATAACCCTATGTATTAAGTCAATATTGCTATTTTATCAAAGTCGATGGAAAAATATTATGAAATTCTAGATAAAGTATTAGACCAAATCAGGAAAGTAGATCTAAGAATTCTGGATACAAATGCCAATTTCGATATTCTTGGAGCCGTGTTATAATGGTTATACAATTGTACAATGACGGACGGGAGAGAGTTATTGTGTAAAGAATAAGGATTAATGAAATATTTGGAATAGTAAATGTCCATGACTCAAAAAATTATTTTGGGTTATGGTGAAAACTTTCATCATCTTTGATCTTGCATAGAACTCGTCTTAATAAAAAGAACAATATGGAACAAATATTCTCATACACATTATCTAAGTCAACTTTAAAAAAATAATATAAATAAAAATAAATTACGTTTAATTTGAAAATAAAAATAAAGACTCTCGTTAAGAAACAAATTGAATTGAATAGAAAGACAAATGAAAAGAAAGCATCTCTAAAGTAAAAGATTAAACAATTATTTAATTGCAAGAAGAAGATGAAAAGAAGAAAAGAATCGAAACTAGCGATTGTTTACTGTCAACTATAATTTGCAATAAACAGTACATGAAAAGAAAGGTGAATCTGTTCGATGAAGAGTATAGATCAATCAGAGAAGAAAGCAACGCCTAAGGGTTTTCTTTAAATAGATATATTTAATCAAATACACAGAAAGAAATATAAAAAAAATAATTATCAATAATACAAAGATCATCAAAAAGTCATTATTTTATTTTTAAAATATAAAGTAATAACATTAAATTAATATAATTTTCAAAATATAAATAAGTAAAAAAATTGTTTCGAAAAAGATATTTATTATTATAACAAAATTTAGAAGCGTTCATTAATTAAATTTCATTTCTACCAAATATTGTGATAATTAACTGAGGAAAACATGGAATTTATTAAAGTATTTATTTTATGAAATTTTTGGTTGTAATTAGAAAATTTATTTCAAACGAATATAATACTCGGTATAATACCCGAAATCATTTAT